>KZ992867.1:0-13888 GCA_003614735.1 Thamnocephalis sphaerospora | reverse complement strand
CGCAGCCACGGAAGCGCGTGCGCGTAGCGGCGAGACCGCGGTGGGCTCGACCATGTTGCCGCTCAAGTCGGCGTTTACACATCAGCGTTTTGCCGAGGACAATGCATCCACCTCGTCAGCCAGCCCGCGCTTCCCACCCCAGTTTAACGAAAACTTTTTGCTAGACGACGAGCGCGACGCTCCGTCGCCCCCTGGCGTTGCTACGCCCGAATTGGGCTCGTCGTTTGTTCGTCGATACATTCAGATGAACGCGCACAACGATCACTTTCCCATTTTGGTGCGCCGTGACAGTCACCCGGACATGCTCTCTGCATCGTCGGCCGCGTTGGACATGCTGTCGGCCGGTGGCAACGCCGACGGTCAAGATGCAGAGCTACGCACGCACGACGCTAGTGCCAGCTCGCTGCTGCACGACGCGACGCTGGGTGCGTCGGCCGAGCCATCATCGGCGGCTTCGGCGGCGCATGGTTCGACCGCCAGCCGCCACCACTCGCAAAAGTCGCCGCAGTCGTCGCAGTCGCTAGCAGGCCAGGCGTCCTCGACCAACTCGGCCTCGACGGCCACCGGTGCCAGCAGCCAGTCGGCAGCGCAGCAGCACGCAAATGCCTCATGGCTAGGATTCAGCGCGTCTGTCGCTGGTGGCCAGTCGCTTGACGCGGACGCGAATGCCGCTGGCATGGCGCAGTTTGCCCGATCGGCAGCCGGTCTTGCCGCCTCGCCTTTTGGCACCGGCATTCCCGCACTGGGACGCGCCCGGTCCAGCGATCTTGGCAGCGACTTTGCCCGCGGCAAATACGGCCTGTCGGAAAAGACGTCGGCCGATTCGCTGACCACATCCGGTAGTGACGCACTGTTTGTCTCGGGGCTACACACGCCATTTACGCCTGCCGAGAACGAGCTTGGCTTGACGCCATTCACCAATGGCTTTGGCGTATTTGGCAGTGCCGCAGCCGCTGGAGCGGCACTACCGCGCGATCTGAACGGCTCGGCGTCCGCCGTTCTAGCCCACGCTGGCCTGGAGGACGCCATGAGCAGCGCAGCGTCAACCGATCCGCACGCTGCCAACGCCAACATCCCATGCCCGTACTACCAGCAAGGTTTCTGCCTGCGTGGCGAGATGTGCCCCTTCAGCCATCAAACTGCCGCGGCCGGCGTTGATGTTAGCCTGAGCATGTTTGGCAGCGGCCAGCACAACCAGGTGTCGCCGCTACTTCCGCAGACACACTCACAGAGCCAGACCGCTGGTCAGACAGCCCAGTCGCGCCAGCCGTCGCCAGGTGCAAACGCCACACTTGGTTCTTCGCGGTCGCACTCTGCCCGCGCCCAGCAAACGCTGCCGCCGGCCAGTACAGGCGGATCGGGCATTGCACAGCATCCGTCAGCAACGGATGCACATGCATCATCTACGCAGCAACAGTCGCAGCAGCAACAGCCACAACATGGCGCTGCTGCGACGCAAGCGCAGAACCACATGCAGCAGCAGCAGCAACAACAGATGTATGCCGCCGCCGCTGCTGCCGCTACGGCTGCCGCCACTATGCCCCGACCGCTCATGCCGCAGATGAATCCTGCCCTCGCCACTGCTTACTCCTTCGGCGCGGTGCCTACCTTTGGCGCGCCATTTTATGCTGCCTACCCGTTCAATCACATGTATGCGGTAGCTGCAGCGGCTGCCGCTGCCGCTGCCAATGGCACATTTCCGTATGGTGCAGCTTTCCCGCGCGCGCCCGGCGCCAACAGTATGGGACTTGCGCCCGGCCACCCCATGTCTATGGCGGCGGCGGCGGGCTATCCGGGATTCCCGCTACATGGCCAACTGCCGGTCAACGGACGACATGCATCTGGCCAGCAAGGTGCTGCGCACGATGTCACTGGCCGGTCCAACGGCGGTGGCAGCGGTTCGTCAAAGGCCGGTAACGGCGGCAATAGCAAGCGACAGAACGGTAGTCACGATCAGGAAGCAAACCGCTACGCCAACTTGGTGCTTGAGGACATGGTCGGCGAGATCTATAACCTGTGCAAGGATCAGCACGGCTGTCGTTTCCTGCAGCGCAAGCTGGAAGAGCAGAAGCGCAAGAACATCAACATGATCTTTACCGAAGTGTCGCCGCACGTGGTTGAGCTGATGACGGATCCGTTCGGCAACTATCTGTGCCAGAAGCTGATCGAGTTCTGCGCTGACGAGCAGCGCACCGCTGTGGTGGAAACGGTGGCGCCAGAGCTGCTGACCATTTCGCTGAACATGCACGGCACGCGCGCGGTGCAGAAGATGATCGAGTTTTTGTCGAACCCGCAGCAGATTCGTGTGGTGGTCGCTGCGCTCAAGCCCAACGTTGTGACGCTCATCAAGGATCTCAACGGCAACCATGTCATCCAAAAGTGCCTGAATCGGCTGCTGTCCATCGACAATCAGTTCATCTATGATGCTGTGGCCGAGCATTGCGTGGAGGTGTCCACACACCGCCATGGCTGCTGCGTGCTGCAGCGCTGCATCGATCACGCGTCTGACCACCAGCGTGTTCAGCTGGCTAACGAGATTACCAAGCATGCGCACACACTTGTACAGGTGAGCTGGTAGCGCGGCGCCATTATTCGCAAACACCGTGACCGCTAACACATTTGTCTGTAGGATCCATTTGGCAACTATGTTGTACAGTATGTACTTGATCTCAACGATCAGCGGTTTACCGACAACATGATCCGTCGCTTTATCGGCCATGTCACTACGCTGTCGGTGCAAAAGTTCAGCTCCAACGTGATTGAAAAGTGCATCCGCATGGCACAGCCGGACACGCGCAAGTATCTGATCAGCGAGCTGCTGAATCGCGATCGTCTGGAGAAGCTGCTGCGCGATCCGTATGCCAACTATGTCGTGCAGACAGCGCTCGACTTTGCCGATCCGTTGCAGCGTACACAGCTGGTGGACTGCATCCGCCCGCTCCTACCCGCGGTGCGCAACACACCGTACGGAAAGCGCATCCAGGGCAAGCTGCAGCGCGACCCACTTGCGGGGACGCCTGGCACCAGTGCGGTGACCTCGCCCTCGCCCGGCATCGGTGGCGCAGCCGGAGTGCTGGGTGTCAGTGGCCGCGGTGCTGGCACTAGCAGCGGTGCTAGTAATGGCACCAGTGCTGACGAGGCCGGCGCTCCGACCAGCGTAATCGGCACTCGGCCAACCGCCATTACGCCGATTGGCCATTCGCAGCCACAGCAGCCACAGCAGCAGCAGCAGCAACAGCCACAGCCGGGCAGGATGAGCGGCCAGACAACGCCGGCTGCCACGACTGCTTTGCCGACGTTTGGCTTTGGGTTTGTGAATGCCACCGCCATGCATAACAGCGGCGGTGCATCGAGTGTGCCTGCCCCAACGGCCCAGGCGGCTGGTCCATTTACGGCGAATGGCGCCGCTGGCGGTTCCGCGATCTGGTGGCCGCCGTCCTAAGTGCCAGCAGTGTTGTACTACTGATCTGATACCGATATCCGGCGATCCTTGCGGCACACCCTCGACCCACACTGACCCGCCGCCCTTTGCGCACTTTTCTTGTCACACTGTCTTTTAGTACGTCCGATTCTTGACTGTTCCACTATTTCCTTGCCTTTTCGCCCACCTGCTCTCTACACCCCCGCCCCCTTGGCCATTCCATCCTCCCAGTTGCTCGTAGTCTGCCACCGCCACCACCACCGCCACCAACACCATCGACGCCACAGCAATGTGTCTTGACGCCTCTCTCTGGTTACGCTGTCGCCGTGTTTTTGCGAACTTGCTGGTTTCTGTTTCTTTCCTTCTCTTTCGGGACTCGTACACTACTGTACTACGCTGCGTGCGTCTGTATATGTGCGCGTGTATGTGCATGCGTATCTATATACATTGTCTGTTC
The DNA here is from genome assembly GCA_003614735.1 of Thamnocephalis sphaerospora. NCBI lineage: Eukaryota > Fungi > Zoopagomycota > Zoopagomycetes > Zoopagales > Sigmoideomycetaceae > Thamnocephalis > Thamnocephalis sphaerospora. The sequence goes on along the minus strand of KZ992867.1, from coordinate 10,010 downwards.
CACCGGGCTCGAGCACGCCAGCAGACATTGCCATTTGGCCTGGCGATGGTGCCGCTGGCGCGCGACGACATTCTCCGCTTTGCGCTCTCCTCTCTCCTCCGACTTTTCCCTTGTGTGCTTTATACTGTTAAAAGATGGCATTTGGTTTCGGACACATGAATCATGTTTGCCAGCGTCTATGGAACTGCACTCTGTGACAGCTTGCGCTAGGCCTTGGTGGCCGTAGCTGCAGAGCCCTTTTTGAGCCGATCCAGGAAGCTGGCCTTGGACAGCTTGGCCAGTTGCTCTGTCGAACAACGCTGGTAAGCCACGTGATTGCATACATATCCGCGTACGCGTCGACATCACCGCGCCACGCACCTTTTTCCTTTGCCTTGGTTTCGGCCACCAGGGTCGGTGCCAGCTGGTCGTCGCCGACTCTTTGGTGCGTGCGCACAGCGTTGAAGAGCTGAATCACTGTGTAGTATGGTCAGCAGCAGCAGCGGCAGCAGCTAAACACACACCGTCAATCAACACGTACCGCCTCGCGTGGCCACTTTCTTCAGGCGCTTTTCTTGATCAAGTGTGGCAGCCACCTCATCCGGGTTGTCCAGCCGACGGCGGCCCCGCTGCATCTTGGCTGTACGTTCGGCCGTCAGTGCCCGGCGAGCACGTCGTTCCAGGCGTTCCTCTTCCAGTCGACGCTCCACAACGCGGTTTTTGGCCATCACCGGTACCTAGCAGGTAGCAAGCGGTTATGGCAACCACGGGCGGTTAGTCTGATGGTTGCGCGGCAGTGCACATGGCATTAGATGGCGTACCATGGCCTCATGCTTGTTCATGTTCATGTCCAGCACACGGCTTAGGCCGGCAGCGAACGAAGCAGCCGTGTCGGTTGCCTCGGCCCGCTTACGCTCTAATCATCATGGCAATTCAGTCGATCAGCCTACAAAGCAGCAGCAGTATGCTGTAAAGCACATTTACCCCATGCAACACTTACTTTTCCGCTCTTGAGCGTCCATTTCCTCCAGTTCGTCGTCTTCGTACTCGTCCTGCATTCCGTCATCGTCATCGTCATCATCATCGTCGTCGTCGTCATTCTCGTCATCGCCATCGTCTTCATCGCTAGCATCCAGCGGTTCTGTCTTTTCATTCTCGCTATCGCTGCTATCGCGCGTAGCATCTACGCTTTCCTTTTGTTCGTCCTCCATCCTAGTCTCCACATCCTGCTCCATGGGCACCACCTCGTACGCCTCCGCAGCGGACTGCGCTGCTGCCGTCTTTCCGTTTGCGCGGCGCTTTCCCATAATGAACAAGTGTCAGCTAAGATTACGCAGAGTAGCGTGGCAACAAAGGGTAGAGGCAGACAATGACGCTGTGCGCAATGGCGGCCACACCGATGAAAAGAAAGAGGACAAGACGCTAGATTCGCCACTGTGGTGGGCGTATTTTTCTTTTTGATGACAGATCTTAAACCTGTAATACATGTCGACATTATGTTGTCTATCCCCGGTCACACACACACACGGGTCCGGCTTCTGGCGGTGGCCAATTGTTGTCATGCCGCTGCTGGAGACCGCTGCATCACCTCCGCCTGCGCCTACACGGTGACGATGATGCACGCACACGCCAGAATCGCAGCACACGTTCGATGCCGGGTGCCGTCAGACCATCGGTGGGCGACAGTGCAAGAGGCCAACTGGGCGGTGACGAACCGCCTCACACTCTGCCTCATGCGCTGCCATGCATGCGCGTAACACCTTGGTGCTTTCCGCGTACTTGCAGCAACGGCGGTGGCAGCTGACTATGCCTGGTATGACCGTTTGGCTGGCCGCTGCCTTGCGCACGGCCGTGCCCTCTCTCCCTCCGCGATACGTTGTTGGGGAGAGGGCAAAGTGGCCGCGGGTGCTGGTCTACTGTTGGTCCTTGCCGACCAGTCAGCCAGCCTGGCCTCACTTGCACCTTGCACTGCTATTTCCGGCCCTGTTGACGCTGAACCGCCCTGCCTCCTTGACCGCGTTTCTTCTGTTAGCCAGCCTGTGCTTCCGCCGCTACCACCACCACCACCACCACCACCGCTCTGCTGCTACAGCCTTGCATTAGGCTGTGCCAAGTTGTAGCGTCACACCTGTCTTTGTTTCCTCTCTATCTCGTTTGCCCGCTCTCCCACGCGCTACTGTGGCCGACTCGTGCTTGCAGTGACCTTCATCGGGTAGGTGTACGCCCACGCGATCAGTATGTGCGCGCAAGCTTCTTTGGTGTCCGTGGCAGCGGCTGGCTACGCGGGCGCATTTGACGTGGCATGGCGTAGGCATGAGATTTCCCAGTCGGCGGTGCTGCCGTCACGGCTACTTTCGGTGGCACGCGTACGCGGTCGATATGAACTGTTTGCGCCGCGGCAGTGTGTATCGTGTGGCCGCGCAGAGAGGTGTTTCATGGGCAGCCCCGTCTCTGTATGCGTGTCGTTGTATGCATCATGAAGGTGAACCAGCGACGTTGCGCATGAACAGACTGGGCGTCTGAAACAGCCAGGAGATGGATACCATATGTGTACAGCGTGCAGGTGGCCGAGGCTGTGTGAGCGCATGCGCGTGCGTGGTATGTATGTGTGGCTAGAACGCGAGGCTTGTTCCTTTTTGCGCTCGAGGGCTGGGTGTATGCTGTCTCGGCGGTGGATGCCACGCTACCGCGCTGCGGTGTCCTGGCCAAGGGGCAGACAAATGCAGCATGCTTATCTGTAACACTGGTTCCGGTGGCGCTGTGACGGTGACCGCTGCCTAGTTGGTATATGCGCGCTAGGCGACTGGTACGCTTGGCAGTCTGCGCGGCAGCCGTGTAGGTCAACGTTGGCGCAAGGCGTTTTGCAGGATCAGACGTTGCCGCGGCCATGGCAGCGCATGCGCCGACCTTGAACGGCCTTGCTCATGACGCTGTACCTTGCCTACCTTTGGAGGCGGCAGTGGCGATGGCTGTGCTGTTACTGCTGCCGGTGTGGGTGGTGGTGGCAGCCGCAGCGGGGGGCAGCGGTGGCAGCCACGGCTACACCAATATGACCTCTCCTTGTTCGCTCCGCTTCTAGCTTGCTCCCCTGCCTGCTTCCCCGCCCGCGCTCACGCACGCACACACACGCACGCACGCACGCACACACGCGACGTCCGCGGCTTGCTTTTCCGCTACGTGCTATCGCCGTGGCGCTTCAACTTGGTTGCACGCCTCCTTTCTGATTCGCCTTGCGCCTGTCGCACCCGGTCGCTACAGGCGTGAGCGACTTGAAACTACTGCTGCCGCCGCCACCATCACAGCCACGGCTGCCATCACGTTTCCTTTGCGCTTATACTTGCCTACTGCGCCAACACCTCGCGCTCATTGGCGTTCTGCGACCAGTGCTGTCATATCCCATTAGAAGTACGTGGCGATTCCACTTTGCTCGCCAGCATACCACGCAAGTACCAGGGTTCTTGGGTAAGTAGTAGTAGTAGCCGTTGTAGGGCAAACCTACGCTTGTCGGGTACCGTTCTGCGTTTTCTGTTGTGCAACTATTGGTTGCTTTGGCGTGGTAGGATGGTCTGCATTATGGCCAACACTTGTTTGCGCGCCGTAAGCGTCGGTGTCTCCTTTGGGTGTATGCTGATGCATACATTATCACGTTTATGCCGATGTTTAGCCGCGTGCGCGGTGTGCTGCCGAGCATCATCCTTATTGCTGCTGCTGCTGCCACCCTTTAACACGCAACGCTGGGCTTTTGACAGTGCCAGCGGTGTCAACGCTGCGTCTGCTCTCTCCTCCTTTTCCTTGTTTGTACAGTATTAAGTGAGAGCGCGGTAAGCGTGGGCACTTTGGTGTCAAAGCGCCGTGTCTGTCCTTTACTGCCTGCTTATACATACACACACACACCACACACCACACACACACACACACGCGCATTCGCACCCACTGCTGACTTTTTACGCCGCCGGTCGTCCTTCCCACCCACACCCACGCCTATCACCACCCGGGCTTCCCCTCTTGCGTGCTGCTCTCCTCATCCTGCCGACCTGGTCACTACGACTATTGTTACCACTGTCGTTGCTGTTGTACCCGTGTACTGGCACGTCCACGCACATATAGTTCCATACGCATAGCGCGCGCCTTTGACCATTGCGTCACGCTGCCGACCCGTATTGCGGTGGTTAGTACGCCCTTTGCGTTCGAGTCTGCGCTACTTCATCCTTTGTTCCGTTTCGACACCGAGTGGCCCTGCATGCCTTTGCCAGTGTAAGCGTGGCGGCTATTGCGCTCTCTACGTAGGCGGAACGGCGGCTTTGGCGGTGGCGGCTTCTGGTGCGTGTGTGTGTACGCGCCTCGGATCTGCTGCGTTGACAACCGGGCGCACCCCTTGACCTTGACTTGCCCCTGGTGTCCTTACACTGTGCGGTTCCCCTGCACGCACACACGCACGCACGCACACATACGCCGCTTTGCTTCTCCGGGCGGATACGATACCGCTCGTGCGTGTGCGCGTGCGCGACTGGGGTGTGCTGCGACGGTGCGTGCGTGTGTGCGTGCGTGCGTGCATGTGTGTGTGTGTGTGTGTGTGTGTGTGTATGCGGTGCCCGTGACCGTTCTCCTTTGCTCGGGCCAATGTGGCTGGTGGTGTGGGTCGGTTCGTTGAGCGCCGCGCTGGCCAGGCGCCACCGTCACCGCGTGTGTTCGCTCGCGCACAGCGTTGGTGTTGAGCGTGACAAGTGTCTGTCGGCACGCTATGCATGATCTCTTGTCGTTCATTTGCGCTAACCGCTTGCCACCGGCGTTTAGGCCATCACAAAGCATCCATACGATTTTGCTCAAACTACGAACCGCAGTGCCCGCATTGGCAACGGCAACTTACGGCGAGAATCGATTTACGTGCGCCGCCAACGCACCCGCCATTGTCCCCAAATCGTAGCGCCTGTAAAACCAGTCGCACGCGTGTGCGTGTGCGTGTGCATTGGCTCTACGGCTGTGTCGTCACGCATCAGACGAATCTGGAAGCAACGGGGCTGTTTGCAAGTGTAATACCGCTCTAGCATCCATTAGCATATTATTATTCGCCACTGCCGTGGATACGGCCACTGCATTTGTGGAGGCAGTTGCACGCTGTGGCAGCCACGTGCTGGCCTATCCACCATCGTTCTAGCCGAGCTGTGCCTGCTTGCATCCGACGCATCAGGCTTGCAGCAGCGTATACGGTGAGCCACTGGGCAACACTACTACGCCAGGCCAGACGGTCGCTAGCATGGAAAACACCATCCCAACTCCGGATTATGACCGGCGACATCACGCATCGCCAACGATGCCGGCGGACGGACTGATTGGTTACCGCCGCAAGCACAGCTGTGTCGTTGGTACGCAGGTGAACGCAGCCATGGACGCATTTCGCACGGTGAAGCCGGAGGATCAAGGGCGGGCCCAGCGCGTTTTTCAGGCGCTCGTCACACGCTTTTCGGTCGCTATGCGCCCCACCTGCCAGATGGACTCGCTGCGCTGGCTCTCCGAGTCGCACTCGGTGCGCTCAGAGTACCGCTATCTGCTGGATGAGGAGACGCGCCATGAGTTTGCCACGCCCAGCAGCCAGGAAACGCAATTGCCGCATGTGGAGCGATACATGTAAGTGTGGCGCAGGTGGTGATGGTGGCGGCGGTGATGACAGCAGCGACACGATGCATGCATGCATGCATGCATGCACGTTCGGCGGTACTGGTGATGTCGTCGTGCATGCTTTTGCCTATGCGTGTCCACGGCATCCACGGCGTCCTTGAGGCTGAGCAGCGCGTCATCCGTTCTGGCATGCAATTGTCTGTGTTTAGACGCTTTGCCGACAAGGACTGGGTGTCTGAACTGAAGGTGCAAAAGGAAATCGAGGAGATGGTGGCCAACGCCAGATTGCATCCCCGCGAAGTTCGACATGCCGTGAGTGTCCGGACGGCTCCGTCGCTGGTCAAGCCGGGCGCCTCGGTGGTCACATCCGCCCACTCGTCCGCCAACGGCACCGGTAGCCTGCTGGCGGACGTCATGACGGGCGTTATGGGCGAGCCGAACTGGGACACGTTGACGCGCGCTTCCACCACCGCCAGTCCACTGCTACCTGCTGGCGCACGATCTGGCGAAGAACTGCGGCGCGGGCAACGGTCGCAGGCCGATTTTGGCGCCGACGCGGCCGACGGAGACCGGCGTGCTACGGTGGCGGGAGTGCGGACGAGCAAGAGCACTACTGCGTCTACGGCCGAGAAACTACCGTTTGAAGCCATTGCCAGGACGGTCGGTGCAAACAGCGCTGATTCGTCCACATCGGCAGCACGACCTGCGAGCAAGCGGCCTGCTCACGATGAGGGTCGTGGCCGGACAGCTAGCGCCGAGAACGCCAGTACCGACGCAGCAGCAAGTACAAAACGTCGTCGCCGTCCGGGAATTTCGGCGGACGCAACTCGTGGCTCGGAATCGATACGCGATAAGCTAGATACGCGCTCGTTATCAGATCAGCGCAGAACACACTCGAATGGCGGCACGACGGCAGCGGCCGCCGACTATGCATCCGATGGCACTGTGCCACGCCGGAGAGCGGAACCAGCGGCTGTGGAGCGGCGCCAGGTGGGCTCATGCGCATGGCGATGGCAGATTGTAGGCCAGCGGCTGGTGGCACGTGTAAGCTAACGATGACGGTGGGACAGCAGTTTGTGCCACCCAGCATTCCCGATCCAGTCAGTCCTACTTGGCCTGGTCATGCTACCGAGGACCCCATGTCGGTGGAACGGTCGAGCATGTCTGGTGGTAGTGTACAGGGTAGGTGTTGTACGAGAATGTCGCAGCCGCACAAACACAGAAAACTCATCTGGATTGTGGCGATAGACGCGCTGCTAGGCGAGCGATCCCAACGATCTGTCACATCAGCTGCACCCAAGCCTCGTCGTGCTACCAAGGGCGGCAAGCGCGCGGTGCCGATGGAGCGGGCAAATCGCGGCGGCAAGCGAGCAGTTCCGGTGGATCCTGCGTTTGCCATTGCCATGGAGCTTGCATCGGACCGCCATCTATCGCTGGACGAGTTTCTGGGCCGCAATCCGCACTTGCCACGTACACGTATGTGATGAAATGACTAGCTGCGGTGGTAGAAGTGGCGCTGACTGTCTGTCGCTTTGTGGCTGTGGTCCTTGTTGCTGCTAGAAATATTGCCGCAGCGCGCACCTTTGGAATATCTTGCAGCACTGAACGGCACTAATCGTGCTCGCTCGCCCGTCGTACACACTGACGGTGAGTCTACCGCCGCGATGCCGTAATTTAGCCTAGACGCCGACCGAGTGCTAATGTGCGCATGATCTTTCCCAGCACGCTCGCTGTCCACGTCGCGGCAAACCTGCAGCCATGTGGTCCGTCTGGCGCGCAAGCCGCGTCAACCTGCCACAGTGCAGCGATCGTCCTCAGCATCATCGGTGAAGACCGCATCAACCCTTGTTTTGTCGAGGGCGGCAACCATGGATATGGATGTCGATGCAGGCGATGGTGCGGAAAACGGCAAAAAGAAGAGTAGTTTAACTGATGCAAACTTGACGACTCGAGGTGCACATGTTGGCAGCACTGCCGCATCATCAGCCTTGGCTGCTGCACGCGCAGGAGACGCTTTGGCCAGCGGTCCGGCAGCATCGGCCTCGCCCAAGCGCCGGAAAACACCCGCACTGGCGACAGCGACGGCGGCCGATGCTTCCGCCGCGACACGCAAAGAGGCACGCACACGCCCGGTGAAGCCTGAGCCGCAGCGTGCAGCTCCGTCGATGCAGCCGTCGGGAGAACGCAAAGGCACCACACCTCGTGAAACCAAGCTAGTGGCCTCAACACGCATTATCGGTGTAACTGCAGCTGTTGCGTCATCGTCCGGTTCCACATCAGCGGCCAACACCTCCTCAACAGGAGCTACCGCTTCATCAGCGCCCCCGTCAGCTTCGACGACATCATCGCATGCGCCGTCGCGATCACTAGGCGGCCGTGAAGGCAGTGGCGCACGTGGTCGTTCGCGCAGTCGTTCGCGCAGTCGCAGCCGTGATCGGGACCATGAGCGCGAGGAACGGCGACGCCGTGAGATGGCACACAGCGCCCGGTCACCTGGTCGTGGCGATCGTCGTAGCAGAGACTGGCGCGACCGCTCACCGCCACGTTCCAGCACCAGCTACGGCGGGTCGTCGCGTCGTGGCCGGTCACGGTCGCCCCATGGTGGGCGTCGGCGAGACTCGGATCTGCGCCGCCGTCCTGTCAGCCGGTCGCGGTCACGGTCACGGTCGCGCTCGCCGATAGGACGGTCGTCCACTGCGCGCCGCTCTCTAGGCCGCTCACCCCCGCCATCCTCGGGGCGTGACGGACGCGATGGGCGCGATGGACGTGATGGACGCGGCCCCGGACAGAGACGCCCATCAGAGTCCGGTTCCTTGTCGCCGTCAAGCTCGTCGACACATCGGCCCTCGTCGCGTCGACCGTCCATGTCGCAACGTAGCAGCCGTGATGAGTCGAATGTAACCGGTCGTAGCAACCGCTCTGCTGTGCCCAGTCGTGGTCGCTCTGGCAGCAACGCAGTGCCGGCCCGTTCGCCGCGTCTACCGCCTGCAGAAACCTCTGCTTCCGGTAACACGACAATCATTGGCAGCGGCGAGCCGCGCACATCAAGCTCTACCGCGCGCAACACTTCTGGCACGTGGGAGTCGGCGGAAGATACCACGGCTAGCAGTGCGCCTACGCGTCATCTTAATTTGAAGGAGTACAAACTGCGCTTGGCAGACCGTCAGCCGGAGAAGACGTCGAGCGGCAACGGTAGTGCGCCAAGCGAATCGCAGCCGCCGCAGCCGCCCGCCCAGTTAGACTCACGGCTGAAGGCACTCCGCGCGACGGACGAGCAAAAGTCGCGACTTAATTAGTAAGTATGGGCGGCATTCGCCCAGGACGCGGTTTATTGTAGTATGTACACGTAGCCTAGCACAGGAGTAACCGTCTTTTTGCATCTTTTGCGTGCGTGCGTGCGCATGTGTCCATGTGTCCATGTGTCTGGCTGGTATGGCGCCGTCTGCTGCGACAGCCATTTTCAACTTGCCCGCCGATACAGCCGGTTGATTGAGCGGGCGCAAAAGAACCGGGAAACCACGACGGCCATCGCGTACTGTTTTGTGAAGATGATGAACGAGATGGTCGCTTACGAGGCAATCCAGGTGAGGCCATGGCCACACACTGCATGTGCCAACCGTCCCATGCTTACGCCGATGCGCGCGTATGCTGTTTACCCGACGTTTGAAGGAGCTACGTGCCGGCGACTCGCGCGACGCTATGCTGCGATCCATCCCGGACTGGGAGTCTTCGGTAGCCTCGCTCAGCACACTGGCCACCAGTCTGCAGCGCGACAACGAGCAGGTGCTTGCCGGTCTTTGGTAAGCCTTCAGCGGCGACACCGCCTACAGGCCAGCGATGTACTCACACAACGTGGATTAGCCACCGGCTGGCGGCTGCCGTGCAGCAGCGTGTGCTGGACCTGCGGCTGCGTGCAGAATCTATTGTGCGGAGCCAGCAGCTTGCAGCAGCCTCGGAGAATCCGGCGCAGCTCAACGAGGACACGCTTGCCGATCATCTGTCCAAGGCGTCGATTGCCTTTTATCGCGCCGACGCGGACGACAAAAAGCTAGAGGAGTTTTGGCGTGCTGCTGATGCTACCTTTACTCTGGCTGGGATTCGGCGCGAGTTTCCGCGGGTGTGGCAGCGCATTTTGGAGGACAGCGATGCGACGCTAGACCCGGCCTTTGGGCCATATGTAGCCATTCGCCAGGTGACGCCGCTAGTCTGGGAGCTGGTGCGCGAGTACGCCAGCCGCCACAAGCTCCACGGCCTTCCGCAAGTGTTGCCCATGGAGCCGCGTGAACTGGCCACCGCCACCGCCGCCGCCTCGACAGCATCCGCCGACAGTGCTACGACAGCGCGAACCAATGGCACCCCAGCACGCGGCACCAGCAGCGATAGTCTGCCGGGCGTCGCTACCGCCTATGACGGTA
>KZ992866.1:0-13896 GCA_003614735.1 Thamnocephalis sphaerospora | reverse complement strand
CCGCGGTAAGGGCGGCGCTGCATCCAACCCTGGGTCTAGTATGAACTTTGAACTGCATGGATTCCCAATCATCATCGCTGTGGTGGTCCACACCGGCGGCTTCTCTTACTCTCCTTCATCGACTGTCTCCTTAATTTTAAACCCCCAATCTCCGTTCCTCTCTTGTGTCTGTAGTCTACGGCCTCTTGTCCACGGTGGAGATTGTATCTACAGGCGCAATCACACGGTCCTCTGATTCTCAGCGGGCAAAACGCCAAGACTAGCGCACGCGTCCGTCGCCTAGCGTTACATCGACCATGCCCGCAAAGGCAATCGACGACAGTGCAGCCCAGCCGCTGCTTGAGGAGACGAAGCAGCACGACGATAATGAAGCCGGTACATTGCTAGCGTCGGCAACGGCGGCGGCCTTTTCGTCCGACACAGAGAGTACGCTGGCCGAGCCCAATGAGCACGCAACCCTGCTGACGGTAACCAGCGACGATGCTGCTGCCGTCGAAAGCGACGATGCAGCGGCCCAGTTTGACGCTGACCTGGGCAAAGGCAAGGCACCGGCGGTGACCGCGGCAGAGGAAGAACGTGCGCGTGCTCGCGCCGAAACCAGAACCATACGCGCGCCGCCCATCGGTAGCAGCAATGGCGTGCGAACCGCCACGTCCAGCAAACATATGCCAATCTCGATTCCCAGTAAAACGGCGGCATCGCTGAGCCGGCCGGAAGAGCAGCAGTTTGGTAGGTGGACCGACGAGGAAACGGGCAGAGACTGGTGGACTGACCGACGTGTTACGACATGAACATAGAGCTGTCGCTGCATCATGCTGCTCAGCAGGGTGAACTCTCGGTGGTGCGCCAGCTGCTCGAGTCCGGTGAGGCAACGGCCAACGATCGCGACTTTCAGAATGTAACTGCGCTGCACTGGAGTGCCATCAACAATCGGATCGAAGTGGTGCGCTTCCTGCTGGATCGCGGTGCGGAAATTGACGCGGTTGGCGGCGATCTGCTGGCCACACCGTTACACTGGGCATGCAGGTAAGTCTGAGTGTGATGGCTGCCTGATACGGTGCGTGCGTGCGTGCGTGCTAATGCACGGTTGGATCGGACGGGGTAGAAAGGGGCACTTGCAGGTATCTGCGATGCTACTGGAGCGAGGCGCCGATCCGACCAAGAGCGATGCTCAGGGATTCAATGCGCTGCATCTTGCTGTGCACTCGTCCAACGCGCTGCTGGTGCTTTACATGCTCTACGCGCCCATCGATGTGGCCGTCGACTCGCCCGATACGCTGGATCATACAGCACTGATGTGGGCGGCCTATCAGGGCGATTCGCTTTCGGTGGATGTCCTGTTGCGTCACGGTGCGTCGCTGCGTGCGGTCGATAAGGCTGGCTTTACCGTGCTGCACTGGTCGGTCTCCAAGGGGCATGCCGACACGACGGCCAAGCTGCTGCGGGCAGGCGCGGATATGAATGCACGTGAAGAAAAGGGCCGTACGCCAGCGGATATGGCGCGTGAGCTGCGCGTTGAGGCTACTTGGCTCAAGGCGGTCAAGATGAGTGGCGTTCCCAAAGGCGGTCATGAGCCGGTCATTTCAGAGGTAAGCAGGCAGACATGCGAATGCTACGGCTGGCTACTGCGATGACTGACTTTTAGCGCAACAGTCGGTTGCTACCAAGCTTTCCTATTTTCTACCTTTTCCTATGCTCTTCTTCATTCTTCAGACCCTGGCGGTATTCCCCTGGTACATTGGTGTGGCGCTGGCACTGCTGGAGTTTCTCGGATTCCACCTGTCCGTTATTCGCTGGCTGCTGCCGATACAGCAGTCGGCGTCCAAGCACGATGCCATGATGAAGGCACCTTACTTTTCGGCCATTTTTCAAGCAAGCGCATTCTGGGTGGGCGCGACATGGATCACACGCATTCTGTGGCGTATCCTTTTGCATGGCATGCGGAGATGACTGGCGGGCACGAATGGCCAGTGCAATGCTAAGCGGTAGCTATGCCTTGACTTTTTTTGCCACGTGTAGACACATCGGATGCACTCTTTGCCAATCTGATCTTTGGTTGCTCGTTTGTCATTGCCCTGTGGAGCTTTTTTCAGGCGGTGCTGCGGGATCCAGGCTTTGTACCTCAGCTTCATACGCGCAACGAGCGTCGTCGGGTAGGAATCAGTCTTGGGTGTGCATGGTTCGCTGGGCATGACTAATGTGCCGACTCTGTCGCGACAGCTGGTGCAGGAACTTGCCAAGGAGCATATGCTGGATGCGAGAAACTTTTGCGTGACCTGCGTGGTATGTTGCTGGCCTGACAGACGTTGTCTGCCTTGCAACTCACACTGTGCTGGTGCAGATACGAAAGCCAGCACGTTCCAAGCACTGTCGTCTGTGCGATCGCTGTGTGGCACGCTTTGACCATCACTGCCCTTGGATCTACAACTGCATTGGCGCAAACAACCATCAGCCGTTCATCCTCTTTCTCTACATGCTAACTGCTGGTATCGTCTCGTTTGTCTATCTTACCTATCAATGTGCGTCAAAACTTGGTGGCGGCTGGACGTTACAGCTAGACTAACTGTTGCGCTGCGCTATAGATTTGGAGACTGAATCACCTGTCTACGAGCCGATTCCGGATCAGCCGTGCTTCTTGCCGACGCGTGCCTGCGCCTATTTCCAGTATGATGCCTGGACGATCTTGCTTTCCATGTGGATTACGCTGCATCTTACCTGGGCATCGTTCTTGATGCTGCAGCAGTCATGGCTGGTGATGCGCGGCTACACCACTAACGAGCATATCAACGCAAGCCGCTATGCAAGCGAACGCAATCCCTGGCGCGATGGGCCTTCGGGCAATCCGTACGATCTCGGCTGTCGGAGGAATTGCGTTGGCTTCTGCCGAGGTGACGGCGTTGACTGGATGCGTGTGCGTGACCAAGAGGATGCACGCGCGCGACTAGAGCGGTGGTCGCGCGGCCGCAACGATGATGAGCAGCGTGACGCGGTGCCGCTGATGGTCGTGTAGCGCATGATGGCATCGCTGCCGCAGCGTCAGTAGTGGAAACTGTGGAGCAGCAGTAGCAGTAGCAGGTGTGGGTGTACGTTTGTTCAAACAGTCAGTACATGTAGACGGTCGCCAGGCCTTCGTATCCTAGTCCATTTATTATTCTAGACCTGTTGCATACTGCAGAGTTGGTCCCACGTTCAGCCGGAATACTATAATACACGCGTGCACCCATGTCGTCAATGCTTGTCGCCATGAGATTTCTTGATCTGGCGCAGTTTCTGCCGTTTGGTTGGCAGCTTTGCCTGTGCCTGTAACAATGCGGTGGTCAATGACGAATGCTTGGACTGTTGGTCAATCCAACTACGCGTGGCATCCGGCACTGGCACATCAAGCAAAGCAGCCAATTTGGCAGCCTCTTGTGCACGGTGTACATCGCCAGCAACGCGGAGCGCATCCAAGAGTGCCAAAAGAGTGTCGGGCGATAGCAGTGGCTGTCCCGCCTTGTTGCCGGCCATCCGTGACACTTCCCATGCATCCGCTGAACGCTGTGGCAGCAGGCCATCGCAGAGCCGCTGCAGCCAGATCGGCGTACCATGCTGTGTAGCGCCATCCGTCAACCAGCGCTGCACACTATCGCTAGCCTCTAATGCGCCGCACACTTGATGGGCCATGGCTGTGTCCCAATGCTGTAGTAGGCTGTTGGCCGCCACAGTCTGCAGATAGTCGTCAATATCGTGCGCTGAAAGTAACAGCAGTGAATCACCGGCGTGGTTGGGCGTGATTGCCGAAGCTGTGATTGTCGTCGTGAGCGTAGCGTTACCTGACTGTCTTGTACGTAAAGCGTCTGGATGGACCCAGAATCCTGCTATGACTCGCGCTGCTAACGTCATGGTCAGCACGCCGGCACCGATCCAGACCACCGAGCGTGCTTCTGGCCCGAGTATACTAGCTGCTGCCATACCGGCCCACTTGATAAACAGCATACCACCGCCTATCCATAATGCACCGCGCAGCCAGCGCTCGACGCGAAGCCGACCCGCCAGCTGTCCTTTGGCCTGGTGTATCGCGGCTAGTGCTTCAGGCAGCGCTCCCTCACGCGCATAGACGCGCACGACCACTTCGTAGTTGGCAAGATCTGGCCAGCAGCCGGCTGCTTGCATCTGTGCTAACACTTTGCATACGTCCACGCTTGTGCCGCAGTCTGCATAGGCAGCAAGAAGCGCGCCGTAGGAGCCTAGGGATCCGCTCAGGTCCAGATGCTTGTGTATATCGCGCACCACCTCAAGCAGCTGTGCGCGCATACGCGCCGCGTTGGACGTATTGGCAGCCACACGTGAGCGCGTAGACACCGGCACCTCTGCCTTTTCCATCGTATCGGCAAGCCGCGAACACTGTGTGAGCAACAGCAGCAGCGTATCGGGCTGAGGCCGTGGATGCTTGTACCTGAGCCGCCGAAAGACCGCGCGCAGTTGCTCAGGTGTGCGAGAATCGGCAATGAGCCGGCGCCAGGTGTCGGCCGCTTCTGACGCGTACCAGCGACGGCCAGACACTGCTTCTCTCAAAGCATGGTGGGTCTCCTGAAGGCGGCCAGCATGACGCGCGTGATCAGGCTGCCTGGTGACTACAGTGGTTAAACCGAATGCTGGAACGCCACCGCCAGCGGGTATCAGCCATGTACACTGAGCACGCCAGACTGGACGATCAAGCGGTGGCCTGCGCAGGCAGCGCATACAGTGTCGTGTCGTGATTCCCACTAAAGCTGTCATGGTGAAGCATAGACGCAACAGACTGGTGTTGGTGAGGAAAGAGTGAGGATCATCAATGACATAGCGGTATGCTGGTTTAATAGACTACGATAGTCAGATCCCAACGGCACCAGACCCACGCACAAGACGCTTCATCGGGCTCTATGTGCCGTCCTTAGACGTTGATCACACGGCTAAGCTTCTGGACGCGGTTCAGCAGCAGATCGCCCTGCTTGATGCACGACTGGTATTGTGCGTTCTTGGCGTCAGGCCGGTTCGTCTCTACCACGCCGCCCACCTTGTCAATCACGCAGTGAAGTCGACCAAGGGCAATGAAGCGTGAAAGCTCACTGCAAATTCAGATTAGCCAGATGTACCAGCAATGCTACCTATCGTTCTTTTGTGTCTTACCGATCGATAAATCCTTCGCTCACGCCAAAGGCAGTGGCCATGGAAGCTAGCGTGAGACTGCGATAGCTCTCCAGCAGCTGCGCATACGCCCGGATGCGCATCTCACGCACAAAGTAGCAGCGATGCGGGTATAGAAACACCGATGTCTTGATGTAGCTCTGCTCAACGGCAGCTGAATACGTCGACAGGTGCACGCGTTAGCATAGCTACATCTTCATCCGCATGCTGCGCTGCCACGTACCTAGCGACTTGAAGAACTTGGCATAGTCGCAAGCATACAGCGAGGTCATGTAATCCTCCAGGTTTGGCAGCTCGTTGATCACCTCCAGGATCTCTGGCGCATCAATGACCTTTTTCTTGATATCTACCCGCTCCAGGCTGATGGTCGCCACCAACACAGCGTACTTTACAAAGTCGCGATACGACATCAACTCAGTGCTGGAAAAGGTAGAGATGGTGGACAGGAACAGGTCGGCAGCACCCTTGAAGTTGCGGATCGACATCAGGTAGGTGCCTTCGTAGGCCTTGAGCCGGTTCCTCCGGTCCCAGTCACCACCCTCTTCGATCAGCGTCTTGGCCTGCTCAATGTACCGGCTAGTCTGCTCCGGATCCTGATGGAACAGGCCGATCCGCACCTGCGCAAAGATGATATCCAGACGATGGCCAAGCGGCGCCGTCTTCTCAAATGCCACACGGTATGCCGAGAAGGCCTTTTCCTGCAACAGCAACCAGGCTTAGTAGGCTGTAGACTGGTTTTGAACGCTCCATATATGCGCGTGCTCACCTTTTCGCCGATCGTGGCCAAGTACTGTGCCTTGGCAATAAGCGCATCGCTAATGTCTGTTTCGCCAAGATTCTGCTCTGCATCCTCCAGTCGAGCGTCCAGCCGTGCCAGCTCCTCCTCGTTGGCCTTTTCCATGCGCTGCACTAGCTCCTCGTCCAAAGTCCAGCGCAGCTCGTCGCATAGCAGCCGGTAGAACGGCGCCATGTCTACGGTACACTCGGTCATATTAGCCTCAGCACATAGGTCCTGCCAGCTTTCCAAAGCTGGCGCCAGGCTACAATAGTCTAGCCACACTTACGGTCAGCCTCGATCGCCTCTTGCAGTCGAGTGCGCGATGTTTCATGCAGTTCTGCTGCGCCCTGGGCCAGGATGAAGCGGTGATGGAGCAGCTCCAGGTTGGGAATCCGCGGAATCTCCGTGTCCGACATGGTGAGGCGAGGTTAGTAAGTTGATGCCGAGATGAACAGAGACCAGGACGGCAGTGATGCGGTGTAATGTGGTAGTGGGCGTCTTGTGAACAAGTGTGCGTCGTGGCGCTGACGCAAGCACAACAACTCGTCATCGCGATCTTTCACTCTCCACCTCAGCGCGCCTTCTTACTACTACTCATCGATACATCTCATCCCGCAGTACATCCTACCCGTCACCATGCCAGCCACCCAGTTGCTTGCGCAGGCTGAAGAGCTCAGCCAAATGCAGCCGGAAAAGGCGGTTGAGATGTACCGCAAGGTGCTGGAGCACAAAACGGGTGTGTTGGCGATGCATCAGGGCAGACGGGCCGATGAATGCAGCAGGCTGACCCTGTCGGTGGCGTAGAGAAGAACGACGGACTGCTTCGGCAAAAGGAGACGGCAATTATCAAGCTGGGTGAACTGTATAAAACACAGCGGTAGGCGCCGGAAAGCAGCGACAGTAGCAGCAGCGTCCATGGCTGCTGATATGATAGCGTAACATGGTTTTAACAATGTCGGTGGTGGTGCGATGGTCCTGTACAGCGATACTACTGCCATGGCCGAGCTGATCCGGACCAGCCGCACGCTGATGGGCGATATTGCCAAAGCAAAGTCGGCCAAGATTGGTGCGTTGTAGACAGTGCAATGGCGCCTGCACTCCTTCTGAGCTGACGGCCGCACTTTCATTGTAGTTCGCACGTTGATGGAGCAGTTTTCGGAGATTCCCGAGTCGCGTGAGCTGCAGATCAACGTATGCCGCGAATGCATTGACTGGTGCATTGCGGAGAAGCGCATCTATTTGAAGCAGGCGCTGGAGACGCGTCTGGTTGCGCTGTATCTTGATAACAAGCAGCACTCGGATGCGCTTGCGCTGATTGCGGAACTGCTCAAGGAGCTGAAGCGCCTGGACGACAAAATGGCACTAGTTGAGGTGCAGCTACTGGAAAGCCGCGCTTGCCATGCGCTGCGGAATCTGGCCAAGTCTCGAGCTGCGCTTACGTCGGCGCGCACGTCGGCCAACGCCATCTACTGCCCGCCGCCTCTACAAGCTGCTCTGGACATGCAGTCGGGTATTCTGCACGCTGATGACAAGGACTACAAGACAGCGTACGTGCTTGGGACTTTGGCAATGGCACGGCTGTTCAACAGTACTTATATTTGCGCGATTTGATCGTGATGTTTATTGGCGAGCAGATATTCGTATTTTTATGAGACCATGGAAACGTACAGCTCGATGGAGGATCGCCGTGCTGTGCTGGCGCTAAAGTACATGCTGCTGTGCAAGATTATGCTCAACTCTGTGCGTGCAAAGCAAGCAGAGCCGCCATTCTGCGTATGCCTAGCTAACAGCACATTTGCACGTAGGCTGAGGATGTGCATGTTATCCTGAACGGCAAGCTGGCACTCCGTCACTCGGGACCGGACGTGGAGGCGATGCGCGCTGTTACCAAGGCCTATCAGAATCGGTCGCTGCATGAGTTTGAGAAGGCGCTTACCGACTATCGCGTGGAGCTCGGTCAGGATCCGATCATCCGCGCACATCTGGCGGCGCTCTATGATACGCTGCTGGAACAGAACCTGTGCCGCTGCATCGACCCGTACTCGCAGGTGGAGATTGCACATGTAGCCAAGATGGTCCGTCTGCCGGTGCCGCAGGTGGAGGCCAAGTGAGTGGTGGCGCGACTTGCGGCGTCTTGGGCACATCGCATGCTCACTCTTGTCGCAGGCTATCGCAGATGATTCTGGACAAGGTGCTGTACGGCATTCTTGACCAGGGAGCCGGCTGCCTCGTGCTCTTTGAGGAAAAGCGTGCCGACGTAGGTAGTTTGGGCGAGAACAGCCCGATATATTTGATTCGCACAGCACTCATAATGCATGCAATGCTGTTTATGCTAGAAAACATACGAGGCTGCGCTAGACACGCTCAAGAACATGGGCAACGTTGTCGAGTCGCTTTACGCCAAGGTGAGCCGCACATGCGCTTGCTTCTGCTCTTCTGCACTGCTACGCAGTCTATTAACGCTAGTGCTTGCGCACCCACAGGCTGCCAAGCTTTCGTAAAACCGTGCCTTACACTGTGTATGGAAAGGAAACGAGCAGGCGCGCGCGCCTTTGCGCCGGAACACTGCAATAAACGAACTAGCAGATCGATACGTCAGGCTGCGTGGCACTGCATTCTTTCACGAGACGCGTCTCATCCGCAATTGCATACGCACCGTCACTCTCCTGGTTCTCGCCTGCCCCTTCTGGTTACTGCGCGTGTGCAGCAGCGTTGTCGCT
This sequence comes from Thamnocephalis sphaerospora, assembly GCA_003614735.1. Lineage (NCBI taxonomy): Eukaryota > Fungi > Zoopagomycota > Zoopagomycetes > Zoopagales > Sigmoideomycetaceae > Thamnocephalis > Thamnocephalis sphaerospora. Next base: position 5,232 of record KZ992866.1, on the reverse strand, counting down.
TGGCTCCTCAGTACCACTACCGCTGCCTACCGAACGCCGGCGACTCTTTACCATGATTGTCAAGTACATGATGCTGCAGGCGGTTATTCGCCTTGTCTTTGTTGTCGCCTTTCTCCAGCGTGCGCTCTCCCTGGGCAAGCATTCGCTGGAGGATACGCTGACTGCGCCAGGCGCAATACTGGACGACGGCACACTGCCTGGCATGCCGGTGCTGACCAACAACCGCAACGACAACCTGCGTGTTATTGCGGAATTGCCTGGCCTGCAGCACCTGGCTGTGCCCAATGGCGCCTATCTAAAGCCGTTTTTGGTGCCGCGCGTGGTAGGAACCGAGTCGCATCGGCGCGTACAAGCATATATCCGCACGACATTCAGCGCTCTCGGCTGGAAGGTGGAGGAGGACACCTTTACACAGTCGACGCCGCTGGGCGACAAGACATTCAACAACATTGTGGCTACCAAATTTCCAGAGGCGACACGTCAGCTGGTGCTGGCTGCACATTACGATAGCAAGTATTTTCCACCGCCCGACGAGGAGCGCTTCATTGGCGCCACCGACTCGAGCGTGCCGTGTGCAATGCTGGTGGATCTGGCGACCAGTCTAAATCGGCTGCTGGACCAGCTGCGTGGTACCGACCGTAGTGTGCAGATTGTCTTTTTTGATGGCGAAGAGGCATTTGTGAACTGGACACACGAAGACTCCATCTACGGCAGTCGGTAGGTGACTATGGTGGGCGTAGACAAAACGCCTGCAGCAGCGACTAACTGACCGAGCTGTAGACATCTTGCACAGCGCTGGGCAGGCACCTTTCATCCGCTCAAGTCTGGCACGAATGCTCGACCAAAGTCGTACATTGAGTCGATCGAGCTGATGGTGCTGCTTGATCTACTGGGCGCTCCCGGGACCACTCTGCGTGATCTGCAGGCTTCGACATCAGACCAGTTTCTTCGGATGGTCAGGCTGGAAAAGCGCCTAAGTGCGCTTGGCTTGCTAGGCACCGTCGGCCAGGTGGTATCAGGGACTGCCAAAAACGATGGCGCCAGGGAACCCATCTTCCGCCCACTAGGCGCATCGGATTTCCGCTATGGCGGTATTGAGGATGACCATCTGCCGTTTGCTGAGCGCGGCGTCGACATTGTGCATCTCATCGCTACGCCATTCCCTCGTGTATGGCACACGTTCTCGGTGAGTAATTGGAGGGGTGCATGGTGGGTGGTGCATACTCACCATTATGCTGCGCTACAGGATAATGCGGATGCGCTGGATGAGAAGACCATTCGCCATTTAGCACTAGTCATGCGCGCATTTGTTGTGGACTATTTTGGCCTGGCAAAGCTTTAGTCTTGCTGCAATCCCGCTAGAAAGCCAGGCCGATGTGATCGCGGGCTGCAAAGACAACGAGCGAGAGAGCGGCAGACGTGACCGAATCTCTGTGTCAGTAAATGGGTTGAATCATAGACATCTTGCAGTGCTGTGGCTGCGCTGTGCATCTGCTGGCCAAAGTGCCACTTGGGTACGCACTGCGCAATGTCAGTTTGTGCCAACCTTGGCGTTGCCTGCTATCATGAACGGCCAAGGTGATGGCAGTGGACGGCGCATGGTGGAGTGTGCTCTGCCTGATGTTTACGGTTAATTGCCAATAGGTACACGTATCCTTCACAAGCAAAGCACTCTTTGTTCCGTCATGCCGCCACCAACCCACCCGACACAGCAGAATTCAACTCTCAGCACAGGCGATCTACTGTCCTTTACCGGGAATCGCTGTCGCGTAAACACACGCCAATTCGTTGGCGCCTGTCGCAATGTGGAAGCATTCGACAAGCTGAATCGTATTGGCGAGGGCACCTATGGCATTGTCTAGTGAGTCCAGCAAAGCAGCGCGACTTTTTGCGTCGATGCTCATGCCGCGGTCGTAAACACTGGCAGTCGAGTGCGTGATCGCCAGACCAATGCCGTGCTGGCGCTCAAGCGTATTCGTATGGAGCATGAAAGTGACGGCCTGCCGCTAAGCAGTCTGCGCGAAATCGCACTGCTCAAGCGGTTAAAGCACGAGAATGTCGTCCGTGTGGAGGACGTGGTGGTCGGCAATAATCTGGAGGACATCTTTATGGTGATGGAGTACTGCGAACAGGTATGTAGCCTGGTCAATTGGACAGCGTACGCCTACATGCTCAGCTGATGATGGCGTTTTCGGTCGATTCAGGATCTTGCCACGCTGTTAGACAACATGAAGGTGCCGTATTCGCTGTCGGACGGTACGCGCTACTTGCTGCACGCAATGCTACTTTGCACAGCTGACGCTGGCCTATCTAGTCAAGTGCCTGGTGCAGCAGCTACTTCGGGGGCTTGCCTATTGCCACGATCACGGCGTTATCCATCGGTGGGAAGAGGAATGGCGAAGCGGACGCTGCTAGATGGTGCTGACGCCATTCCCTGTCTGTAGCGATCTAAAGGCGTCTAATCTTCTCCTGACGGCGCGAGGAATACTCAAGATTGGTAAGCACCGGCAGTGCGGCGGCTGTGGTGGACGGTGAGCTAAACTGCCGTGGCGTTTTAGCGGACTTTGGTCTAGCGCGTGCATTTGACCGGCGTAGTCGGCGTCCAATGACGCCACGTGTTGTAACGCTCTGGTATCGATCGCCAGAGCTGTTGTTTGGCGATCCAACCTATTCGGCGCCTGTGGATTTATGGTAAGCATGCATGGTGCTACGGATGGCGTACTAGAGCATGGATCTCACCACGCTGGTTCAGGTCCACCGGCTGTATTCTTGGCGAGCTGCTTCTTCACCAGCCCTTACTGGCAGGGGCAGTGGAACGCGAGCAGATTATGCTTATTATCCGGTTATTGGGCACACCGCATGACGGTATCTGGCCGGGCTTTTCCAAACTCCCGCTAAGCAAGTCGCTACAGCTGCCGTATCAGCCGTAAGTGCACCCTCTGCCCGCACACCCGTACACCCGCACTAGGCAAAGCAGCTAATACGCCTTTCCGTGCGATAGCAACGATACGTTGCGCAATAGATTCCCTAGCGTGTCCGGCAATACCATCGACCTGCTTCATGGACTGCTGCGCTATGATCCGAAGCGCCGTCTGACAGTACAGCAGGCACTTGCGCACCCCTACTTTCGGGAATCCCCGCTACGTAAGATGATGGGTGCCATCCTGGTGTGATGGCCTGTACTAATATCTTTTGCTAGCGAGCCATCCGTCAATGCTGCCTACCCACCCGGAATTCCGTAACGAACAGGACCGCGCGCGACCTCCGTAAGTATTTCACAGGCTACTTGGACATTACACGGCCATGGCGCTAACGGTGCTGATATGACCTAGACAACGGCCTGTCAAACAGGACACGCAGCTGAAGCGAAAACTAGACAAGACCGATATTTTCGCCGGCTAACAATAGCTCTGCTCACTCCCTTTAACGTGTATCGTAACCAGTAAACATACGCTTGATTGCAATTACTATTTTTCAGTATTATTCTACTATGCTGTTCATGCAACCTGACGACGTGTGCGGAAAAACGCCGCCGTCTGTCCCAGCGTATGGCCAAACTTGCTACAGTCGACTAGTCGGTCAGCAATCCAGCCAGGCAATTTTGTCCGGATGCGTTCCGTGGAGTAGCGTCGATCCAAAAGTGCAATCACTGCATAGTCGCCCTGATGGCGAATTGCTCGTCCTGTGCGTGCGCATGACATCAGCCACATGTTTGTACGGTGCGGCTGTGCTTTGAATGTCATTCTCACCTATCGACTGGTTCACAGCGCGCATGCACATATTCTCGTAGTATTCTACGCCCTTTGGTGTCAAGTTGACACGTCCACTGGATACCTGTGCCCCTTGTTGTGTTGACGCAACACCGCTTGCCTGCTAGGCGCGTTCCAGCGTTGGTCAGTGTTCTTATTATCTGCATAACCGATTGCATACAGTCATACCGATATGCCACCAATAAATCGTAACTTTTCCTGTAGTTCGGGCGAATTGAGACTTGGAAACGGCAGGCCCACCATCACCACACCGCTGTTCATCATGAATGTGCATGTCAGTCGGTTTGCTTCGCAGGTAAATTGATATTGCAGCTGCGCTTCCATACCGGCCTAGATCATCGGAAAAATTGATGCCCTCGCTCATTTTTCCACCGACCACGCAAAACAAAAGTGCGCCATTTGTTGTGGCGTTGGTGGCGGCATGCTTGGAGTTCTGATGAAAAAATGTAGTTAGCAACGCATTTCAGTTTAGCGGTATTACTACAAGCACCTTTTCGTTGATGGCTGCCGCATATGCTTCCAGCGTTTTCTCCACTTGATTGGCCTGGCGTGGCTCGACGAAAATCTATCATCACTAAAAAGTCAGCGAGCGGCAGTGTCGCACACAGGCGTTGCATACTTGCCCGCTTCCGCTTCTCCAGACGGGCATTTATGCCGCTGGCCAACCAGCGTCGATGCACCGTATCCATGTATGCATAGGAAGAGAAAAAGCACACAACACCGGCAGGAATCACGTTACAAAGATTGACCAGCGACTGGCCCAGGCTATCGAGCTACAATTGGATCTGATGAGTGAAAGTCGGCCAGTATACTCCGCATTCTGCGCAGCTTACAAGTTTAGCGTCGTCTCGCTTTTCATAGGTAAACTCGAACGGAATACCAGTCGGCCCTTCGCACACCGAGAGTGCAAGCAGAGACTCACGAGGAACAACGTGTCCGCAGGAGAACCGCTGGATCTTTTCTGCTGGCAGATACGGAAAAAGATGGCTAATCAAATCGTCTACAGGTGCCATGGTGCCGCCAGCGAGCACCACCGATCGCGCTTCCTCAACCACCTGCCGAAAGTGCTCGGCTGGATTGAGAAGTAGATATCTGGCGTGCACAGCAATGTCGAGCGCGCCAGCCGCCTGATTCGGCAACACACCAGCCTGCTTTTGTTCCTCTGCATTTGGCCCGAGCGACACCATGACACGTCCATCGTCGTCGGCATTCAGTAGGGAAACTAGAAACGCCTCAATCTGATGCATCCAACTTGGCGAATAGGCGTGCTGGCTGGTGTTTTCTTCACGAGTGCCACCAGCATGAGCCGACTCCAGAGTGCGAACATGCTCGGCAAATCCGTTAAGCTATTGCGTTGGTGAGCTTTAGCGCACGTCACTGATCGCCTCGTACACTGTACCTTGCGCGCCAAGTGGCTCTCTTTCAGAAAGCGCTGCAGCTCTAGCATGTTGATATCGTCAAC
>KZ992865.1:0-13916 GCA_003614735.1 Thamnocephalis sphaerospora | reverse complement strand
TACGCTTGCGAGCAAAGGCTTGCCCGTTGTTGCTACACCCTGGCATTGTGCAGCGTCTCTTTTTGGCGATGCAGTGCACAACAAGGCAGCACAGTGCGTGATTCATCTATCATTATTGCGAAGCAGCGGTAGGGCCGTACAGACGGCTTGCCTGATCGCCGCATGCCTTTAGGGCTGCGGCACCCATTGGCCAGCTAATTCTTTCCCGCTCTGGCCTAGGCCTATTCTGCGCCGTGCACAGCGCATCGTCGCCTGTCCTCTCTCCTGGTGGCGGCGTCCACTTTCCTTTTGCGTGATTGCTCATCCATGTGCCTCACCTGGTTTGGCTTTGTCCGTACTGGCTGCTTGCGTGTTGCCTGGTCGCACAGGCCTCGCCTTGCTTATAACCCGGAAGCACTCGTGGCGGGTGCGCAACAGACGAGCCAATGCCGGTGCCTCTGGCCTGCTCAATTTTCATCACCTTTTGTTGCCCTGACGCCTCGCCGCCCTTCTTACGCCGGTGCACCGTATCACATCCCTCCGCGCGCGCACTCGCAACCTGTAGCTACCCGCCCCGGTGGTCTCGCCTTGGCCAGAACGGCTCCTACCACTTTGCATTATTCACTTGTTGCGTCGTTTGCTCCTGTTCTATTAAGTTTCATGTAGGTTACATCCCTCGTGCGTTAACCCTTGCGGCAACCGCTTGTTATGCCCTATCCCTATTGCGGCCTGCCTTGAAGTTAGGCCGCCGCCGTCGTCGTCGTCGTCGTCGTCGTCGATTGGTATGCGTGTTGCTTCACCCGTGCGCGCGCTCGGTTCACCTAGGCGCTGGTCGGTGGCCTGGTTCTTTTCCTTGCCTGTGTCGATGCACTTTTATCGCCTCTTATTTCCCCTACCATCAGCACGCGCCTATCCATCATTTGCAAGCCGTATCTAAACTTACCGGCCTAACCTCTATTGCCGCTGCTGCGCTCCGCACAAGCAGAGTATGTCGGCTGCCGTTGCCCACCTGCCCGTGAACGTCAGCGACGTCATGTGTGATGCACCTGCGCAGCCCAGAGCTGCTTCCTCGGAAAAGCCATCATCGGCCTCGCCCGTCTCCACAGCGCTACGGACAGCCTCCAAATCACCGCACAGCTCTACATTGCCGCCTACCACGAATGGCACTGGTGGCGTCGAAGGCACATTCAGCTCCTACTCGTTTCTCTCTAGGTTTGAGCGGTATCGTGGCAATGACCGGTACGTGGGCAGAAGATTTGCGCATGGGCATGCCTCGAGCGCCCTATCTGACTGATCCGGTGCCGAATCTAGCAGCAGCAGTCGGTATGCCCTTAACGTCCGCCAGCAACCGGTGCAGGCTCGTCAAAGCGGCGGCCGTGAGAAGGGTAAGCATCGCAACCGGTTTGGCGACGGCAGCTTGTTGCCTTTTTCGTTGTCGCGTACCAATTGGCGCGTGGAATTGAGTGCAGCACGCCTGCTGGCCAGCTGCTGCCAGTGGCATGCGAGTGGTGACACGCCAATGTTGATAATGCCGATGTATTTTGCCTGTGGCGGCCGGACTGCCGTGTCCTTTTGCCGACATACTGCCTCCTTTGGCAGGGCGCACGCCGCGTGCACATGCACTGCCCTTTTGCAAAGCGCGCGCGCTGAGGCTAGCTGTTCTCGACTTGCTTCCGTGGCTTACCAGCGAGCTTTCCGCTAGATCGCCGTCCAATTGATCCACCGCCCATTGTGCAGCTGGTCAACCTGGAGAATACGCCCGACGAGTAAGCAGTTCTCTGCACTGCCTATCCCTTTCTGTTTTTCTCGCTAACACTATCTCAATGTGCACGATGGCGTATGTAGAATCTATTTGCAGAATCCCTATCTGTTTGTGTATGTATCATTAGTAGCAGCATCCCCAGAGGTAGCGCAACACTACGCCTGTGGCGTGGATGTCGATGCAAATCCGGGCAGTCTGCCGCCGTCCGCCAGCATTGACCCGGCCGCCATCAACGGCGACAATGCGCCAGAAGAATCGGAGCTGCATCGGCTGCCGGTGATTTCCAAGGGCCTCTGTGGCCAGCTTGTATCCTCGTTGCATCGTCTCAAGGACGTCAACAACGACGATGCCGGTTTCTTCATCTTCCCGGACACATCCGCTCGCCTGGAGGGCGTGTTTCGGCTGCGTTTCTCGCTCTACGAAATCCGCGGCAGCCAGTCGGTGCGGCTCTGCTCGGTGCACTCGGACGCGTTCACCGCCTATCCGCCGCGCTCCTTTCCAGGCATGTCCGAGTCCACCTTTCTCTCTCGCTCCTTCTCGGACCAGGGCGTGCGCATCCGCATCCGCAAGGAAAGCCGGTATACCGTTCGCGCGCCTTTGAAGCGCAGCTCCAGCGCTCTTACCGTCGCCACCAAGCAGAGCAGCATTGTTTCATACAACAAGCGACGTGCCATCGACGCATATGCCTCCCCCGGCCTTTCCACATCTGCGGAAACAATGCACCATGCACCTGGCGCTCAGCACGCAGATTCCCGTCCGCACAGTATGGTGCACGGTGCTGCGACCGAATATCCAACGCCTACGTATGCTCGCACGCATCTGAACCTCTACAACGACCATCCAGCGCAGCACTCGGCTTATCTATCGCGCCATGCAGCTGAACCAAACGTTGCGCCGACGCCGCACCCAGCACATCGCCAGATGCATTATGCAGAGTACGCACCACAGTATGCGCACGCTCATGCACACCATTTGTCACCTGACGCGCAAAACGGCCCGCCGGTGCACAGCTATGGCGGTCCCGCAGGCGGTCCAGTTGCCGCTCGACACCCTGGCTATCCTTCCGCTCACGGAGCACCTGCCATGCATCCGCACACGGCTCCAAGGGAGGAGAGCCATGCGCATGCGCAAGCGGCGGCACGGCCATACGTGGTGGATCCATATGCGCATCCGCAACATCAGCCGTTGATGCAGCGCCGCGGTTCGGTGCGTGCATACGGTCATCAACCGGCAGAGCGTATGGATCCGTCGCTTGCTCGCGGTCATCCCACCACCATAGGACTGCCTTCGCCGGCAATGTATCCGTACAGCGCGGATCCACGTGCTCATGTTCCTGGGTCAGCGCCTGCTGCAGCAATGGGCGCGCCAGCATCATCTGCCTGCCGGGACCCAAACTGTCGCGATCCGCGCTGCGGTGCGCCGGTCGCCGGATATCCGCCTGCTCGACAGGATGTGGTGTACGCAGTACATGCCACTCGACCGTCGCCTTCGATACTGTCGCAGCCGACGCCACCAGAGTTGCCGGCGTCGGATCAGCAGCTAGTACGCCGCGTCTCACTTCCTCACGTGGCAGCCGCCAACCTGCGCACGACGCCAGGTGCTTCAACTGGCCTGATGATGTCGCCTCCGCATCCACATGCGGGACAAGGAGCCGCTCGCCTGCCTACACCAGCGTCGTTATCCTCACCGAGTACGTCCATGGTCGCGCAGAATGCTTCGATGCCGGCCATTTACCAATTCTCGATGCCAGCTCCCGCAGCCGCCGGCCATGCTTATGCGCCGCAGCGCTCTCCACCGCATCACACGCATCGGACCGCATCTTACTCGCATCCGCCGCCGCACCTGGACCATCCATCTGGCTACACTAATCCGGCCATGACGCGACAGCCACATGGCTACCATCCAGTCCCAGTGGCACACGCGCCCTATGGACGCCATCACTCACCGCGCCATTCCATCCAGGCCCCAGGCGTTTCGCCTCAGCCCGGTTCGGCGATCGACATGTTATCGGCTACGGCAAATTCGCCTACTTCTGCAACCTATCACGGCCGATCCATGTCGTAAAAGGAAGCTACTGTGCTGCCTACTGACGATGGCAGCCACCTATCGATTGCTATTGCGTTTGCCACACCACTACTGATCCACAGCCTTTCTGCATCCCACCGGCTCACCTGCACTTTTCTCATTCTGCGCGCTTGGCCTGCCCATCGTTTGGCACACGGTGCATCACTCGGCCCTCTTTCACAGGCAATAGCAGCACGTCTGTGCCCGACGTGCCTGTTGCCAAAATGGTGCATCCAAGATTATTGCGTCCTGTCTCCTTGCTCTTTGCGGTGTGCTGGCGTTCTCTGTAGCGCTGCAGCACCGCCCATTGTGTATTATTCGTTCTATTGTTGGTATGCTGCGCTTTCATCTTGCTCTCTTCCATAGGCTCACGCGTATGAGCCGCTTATGATTCATGCAATGAATAATCTTACCCGTGAACCCGCGTGCTAGCCGATGTCCCACTTGTTACACCACTCGTCAATTTAGCTGGCACAAGGCCGGCGGTACTACGGGCTGGACCGTTCGACCAAGACGCATACCATTGCCTAAGAAGGAAGATGCTCGTTGCACATATAAGTCCGGATGGATTCTTGCGCATATTGTGCTAGGTTCTGTTGCTTGTAGTTCTGCAACATGTACTACTGCCGGCATAGTGCTGACAGTAGGGGATGTTACCTGCTGACCCATGGTGCGATGAGGCTACGCGGTGCTTGCATGAATACGACCTGTACTTTGTCCCGCATAGTGGCGCTTCCTTATTGGTAATACTTTTATAACGCGCGGCTTTCGGCTCTAGCTGAGATGAGTGGATAGTCGCTCGGGGGAATTGTTCTGGCGTTTACTCCGCTGGTCGTGGGCTCTACCACAAGTGCTATCACCGAGTGCGACAATGGAAACATCGCAATTCCGTATTTTTTAGTGGCACCAAGCAGCTGCCGGCTTTTGGGGCATCAGTGCGCGCCATGGGGTGCGCCGCTACCTGAAGGGTCGTTTGTCCCGCTCCGCACCTCTTCCACTGTGTTGGCCATTTGGTTGGCAAACGGACCGATCGGGAAGGCAGACAAATACCGACTCCGTGACCATATTGGGCTACTCCGCCTTAGATTGGCCGGCATATTGACGCGAATGCTGGCCGCTCGTTCAGGACGCACGCCTGTGAAATATTGCTCCGTCGAATGATTTTCGCTGGCTCGATAATACCGCAGACCTGCCGCCGTCCTTATCCAGCCAGCGCTTCTCTGCTCTTCCCTTTCATCTCTTCGTCGCTGCGGTTCGCTTTCTACCACCCTTCACCTGCGCTAGCGTGCACGTACCCACCATTTATGCTTTTACGCGCCTGAAGCTTACGCGCGACACCGTCAGTTCTTTTCTCATTGTCGTCCTGCAAGTCTACACAGACCAACCCCTGGCCAACATCATAATTTTGGGTCACAAGTTCGTACTGCCATTCTACACTGTCGTTGTAGCCGTTCTTAGCCGGTGAGCTATGCGCTATTATCCCGTGTTGTGTGGACGAGTGGTGTCCGTTGTGCGCCTGTGGTGTCCATGGCACGTCTGTGGTGTCCCTTCAGTAGCATTGCGCAGGGTGCACCACGGATGCGTCTGTGGCTCGGACACGGGCCTGTGTGCGCACCGCGAGTCACTCTATGTGGCCGCACATAGCGACGCAGGGCCTTGTGCGCGATTTGCAATGTGCGGGCTAAGCACGCCAGTTGACTTGGCAATGGCTGCTGCCCTGTCCGCGCCTGCGCACTACCCTATACTCCGACCACATATGCGACCAATCACTAATGGAGCGTTTTAGCCTTGTTTGGTATTTTTCACAGCCGTGGGCGCCTGGCCGAAATGACTACCGATTTCAGACAGCTCGAGGTTACACTCTCAAGCAATGGAAGTCCTCTTGGCTCGTGGATCAATCCGGCTGGCGAGATTTCGGGATTCGACTACGTGATGAATGCCACCAATATGGCACAGTTTCGAACTCGCAGCTACGGCCTGTTTCTTCAGTTGAGCATCATGATTGCCATCGTGTACATTTTCGCCTGGGGCACGATTCGGTCGTCACAAATTGTTCGGCGATCGCCGCACGGGTTTGCAGCCTGGTGCTGCTTGATACAGGCTGCTGTCGGCCTGGGGATCAACATTATCAATGTCATCACCAAAGTTAGCAGCTGGCCCATTTGTCGACATCAGATTTACGTGGATGCTGTTGGCTTGTGCATCGGACGTATTACTATCAATGCGCTGCTGCTGTCCAAGGCGTACTACTCGAACGGCAAAAGCAAACGCCTGCTTATTGCTGGTATTATTGCCATGATTCCCGAGCCAGCCACAGCATACGTTCTGATGGGCATGAGCGAGTACGAGGTCACCGACACGGGCAGCTGTTCCATTCGGTATCCGGAATGGTTCCCCTGGATGTACTCTGGACTAGATGTGCCTATCCACGCCGTCTTTTCTTTTGCTTTCATCTTGGTCGTCGTTCGCCAGTATCGTGCCCTTGGATCTGGCGCCTGGGCAGAACTGCGCCGCGACTCGATCGTTTATCTTGCTGGAATTGTTATTTTTAAGCTTTTCATGCTAATTGTGGTTGCATCGCGCGTTGCTGGTGACGCAACTGCTACCATTGGCCTGGTCGAATGGGTGATCTGCTCGTGTCTGATTGTTCATCAGCAGAACAACGTTCGCCGTGCTTTTCAGCGCAGTCGGCTGCCGCAATCGATGCGCCATCGCCAAAACAACTCTCACCAGCAGTCTAATGCGGACAATGAGCAGGCCACCGGCTCGCGCGTCTCTCATCGTCAGATAGTCCACCGACACACGCCTTCGCAAACTCGCTCGCCCACCAAGTCGCAGTTTGAGCGCTCTTACGCTATCATCAGACAGACTGCTATGCAGGACAAGGGCGACAACCATATCGAACTGGCGCCGGTAAACGAACCTCACTCTCCCAGTGAGAACTCGCCTCATTGGCGCCGGCCTAGCGAGTGGGAGTAGTTTGGCTCAACAGCATTCCTCTCACCCACAATGTACGCACTTTCTAGTTACTCGCACATAAATTACACGGCTCAGTCACTGTACTGCAAATTTACTCGTATCTTTGGCGTGAGTGTAGTCTACATGTAAGCCTCTATTCACCAGAGATCTCCGACTGTGGTGCAATCGTCTGCGACGAGTACCACTGGTTGTAATCTAAGCGCAGCAAGAGTTGGTCCAAATGACGTCGCACGTCCGCCTCTAGCGAAACATTTCGGGCGCCAAGGCCGGCTGGCGGTGCGTTTCCATCGCTGGTTCCGGCCGTGACTTGCTTGCCGTTCGCGCCACTTCCCGGCATCAGACTGACGCTAGACAGTGTGCGGAATACAAATGCCGCATTTTTTAGAAACTCCTACAGCACATTTAGAGCATACAAGGCGGACATTAGTATACTGCTTTGCCATGCTCTTATTACACCGCCATTTACCTTTTCAAGACAACCAAGTGATGCAATACTTAGCACCGTGGTCATGGCATCTATCTCCTGAGCACGCTCGATACTGCCAGCCAACTGCGCGCAGCACCGCACTGCTGTTCTAATGGCGGTAAAAACAGCCGGTGTTGAAATGAGGCAGCCTTTGCAGATTGCGTCCAAAAAGTGAGCGTGCGCCAGCTGTAGATCGGTAAAGTCGTGCTCCTGTCGCGGCTTGCGTGGCGCCGTCGGCATCGGACCAGCAGAGATCTGCGAGACGCCATTGTCCACAATGTCATGGTGCTTTCCTGGAACTGTCGCTACATCGGCATCTACCCCAAACTGATCGTCTGCGGCAAGAAAAGAGCGCGGTGCCGCAGCATCCTGTAAATGCGCACACAGCCGCTGGAAATGCACTTCAATCACGTCCATCTATGTCGTGTGAGCGTTATGCACGCATGAGTGAGTCCATTATTGCATGGGTGGCATTTGCGCTAGCGATAACTACCTGCATGTGTGCCCAGACTTGGTCTACAAAACACTGCATCGCATTGCGCAGATGCCAAAGCCGGCGCTGAAATGCCTCTGTCTGCTTGTTGCGATGGTGGCCGCGTGAGCGCACTCGCCAATTGGTGCGCTGCAGGCGACGCTGAGCACTGCGCACTGCCAGCAAACAGAGGAATACTGCGTCGTAGCGCGCCAGCTCAGCAGGCGCTACCATCAGATCAAACGGCCATTCCAGCTGGTAATGCAGTCGCGCCGGTGCTCCAAACACCTCCGCATCAGCGAGATCGGGTGCGCGCTCTAGGCGGAAGCGCGCAAAGCACGGGTCGTCTTCGGCAGATGTGTTTGCCGCAGCGCGAGACCAGAGTGCACGCAGTTCGCGGTCGCGGATGCCCGGGGCACCGCCGCCTGCTGCTGCCGTGCCCGCGGCACCAATACCAACCGCAGCAGCTGGCTGAGCTGCGTCGCTGTTTGAACGCGTTGGCACAGTAGCAGAGCCGCTACGGTGTCTCTCCACGCCATCCAGCAGCGCATCGAAAAAGTCGCCGCGACCCAGGAGAAAGTAGTTGCGAAACGAGCGCAGCTGATCGGCCGCCTGATGCTGCTGGACCGCTGTCCGCCACAGCCAGTCGGAGAGATCACGCCGTGCTGCTCGTGTCATCCGCGCAAATGCATCACCGCCAGTCTCCAGTCGACCGCCGATGCGTGCGTGCACCGACTGCATTAGCTGATGCAGCTCGCGCAATCGAATGTCCGTCCAAGCAGCGGGAATCTCGTGACCTCGCTCCTGCACAGCCAGCACAGCCTGACCAATAAACAGTAGATCCTCGGCCGTGTGCTGGTCAATCCATGACGGCACCGCAGCTACGACTGTTTCATGCTGGCGTCGCCAAACAGGTTCACGAGCACGAGCAGCACTGTCGTCGCCAGGATCACTGTAAGCATCGCCGCCATCTGTAGAGCTGGTGCGTGTATTGCGAATGACCGGTCTTTTGCGCACAAAAAACTCGCCATGTTCGTCTTGGAGTAGACCGTACACCAGCCATGATGTTGCCTGTCGCCACATCACCTGCAGACAGGCGGTCGTCAGATCGCGAAATACACCGCGCAGCAGCGGTGCGCCTGTCTGCTGGTAATGTACGCGTAGTCGCTCGGCCAGCAGCACGCCATGCCACGCTGCTGGCTGCTGGCGCATCTCATCCAGTAGCGACAGCAGTGTAGGAAAAATAGTTTCATAGTCAACAAGCACCGACAAAACGTCCGTCAGCGTGCGTACTGAACCACCAATGTCTCCTGAAGCGGCCGAGTGGACCTGCTTGTTTGTGCGTTCCTGCCGCCCGCTGTTCTCGCCGTCTCTGCCGTAGGCGGGATCGCCAGCCAAGTCAGCAATTAAGCCAGCTTCCAACCGAGCCAGTCGTGCGCGGTAGTCGTCCAGTAGTCGGTCGAGACTAGCGCAGAATGCGTCCACATAGACGCCGTGCGGCCGGCGAAGGCCTTGCGCATCTACTGGCAGTGCGCCATTGCAGCGCCGCTGTTCAAAGGCAAAGCGAGCACATTCACGGTACGCCCAGCCCAGCTGGCCGAGACGATTCAACGCAGTGCGCTCCTGTTCCGAGAGAAACGCTAGGTCGCTGGCCACCACAAACGATTGCTCGGTCAGAACAAACACGTCGCCTGGATGGCCAGACAGCGCCAACAGCAGTTCGTGAAGCATGATGTGTGTGCGGCAAGAGAAGAGCTGGCAGGGACGTGTTTATTTTGACGGCGGCAGCTAATGTTTACGCCGTGCCAATGGCCAATAAACCGATCGAAATGGCAGGAACTAGTGGAACAAGTAGGCATGCAAGCAGGCGTGCGGAGCATCTCACCGTCGCGACTCGCTGCTGCTTTCGCTCATGCGTGCGCGCTTTGCTTCGCCACCACCGCCTGCAGATGCCGATTTTTCCAGGGTCTTTTCCGCTTTCCGCTTGTCGCGTAACTCCCTGTCCTTTTCCTTGAATGCATTTCGCTTGAGCGGCTTACCAAGGGACATGCTAATGCCCGCCTTTTTGAAGCCGAATCCAACTGCACCGCCTGATGCAGGCACTGCGCTCTTTGTTTCCGCAGTGTCCTCTGCTGCTGCTGGCTTGAGGGTCAAGTTGAGCTTGATCTTCTCGTCGGTACCGTCACGCTTAAGCTCGGTCGGTGTAGGTGTTTGCTCCTCCGTGCTCTGCTCTGCCGTCTGCTGTTTAGCCCGCGCAATCTGCTCCTCAATCAGTCGCTTCTCGCGCTGCTCGTCATCGACCGAGGAACGCTCCTTTTTCTGAATCGCTGCCTAACCTCACCGCCCATCAGGTGAGAAACGTGTGTCCATTATCGCAAGCCACCATCGTCGCCATCTTACCTGGCGAGCTAGCGCACGCGGACTATTGTCGATCCACTGAATAAACCATCCCTTGGGCGTCTCGTCCACCGTGGCAATTCCCTCACGGCCGAGATGCGCCACAAACTCCGTGAGCGATGTCCATTTTGTGGCATTCATGTGCAAGTGCGTGCGGTCGCTGATGTACTCTTGGTAGACGACATTGGCCTGCACTCGGCGTGTATTGTACCGACGGGAGAGCAGCTTTACAAACTCGTTCAGAAACTCGCGCGAGAAATTGTCCAAATACTTGCTTGCGCTCTGCGAAAACAGCAGCATCTGGCGCTGGTGGCTTTCGGACATGGTATGGCACTGCACAATCGGCCAAAGTTCAGCGACCAAGGGCAGAATTGACGCTCGCGTTGGCGCTCACCTTGAAGCCGTTTTCATCGCGACATTGCTTCTCGCACATTTGGCAGTACCAGCGCAGCTTCTGCAGGCCCTTGGCCTTGATGCGATTGGCGATCGCCTTTGGTGTGAGGAATCCGTCCTTGGGCATGGCAATACAAATATTGAAAAGAAAGAGTGGGCACTGTGACCGTCTGCAGCATCGCTCCCAGCTGCCATTCAACTACACCACCGCAGATCAGCCCAAGTGCGGAACTGACAATGGCCGAGGTGCATCGTAGCATGCCTCATGCTCCGTCAAAGGAATCGGAAGAGGAGGAGGAACTAGAGGAGGTAGAGAAGGACGGCAACGGCAATAATAGTAGCGTAGCACACGCTGACGTGA
This sequence comes from Thamnocephalis sphaerospora, assembly GCA_003614735.1. Classification (NCBI taxonomy): domain Eukaryota; kingdom Fungi; phylum Zoopagomycota; class Zoopagomycetes; order Zoopagales; family Sigmoideomycetaceae; genus Thamnocephalis; species Thamnocephalis sphaerospora. The sequence continues at coordinate 3,043 of KZ992865.1, read as the reverse complement.
GCGCTAGTTTGACGTTGTAGTCGACCTGGGCGAAGCCATGACGAGTACCATGCTGGACGAGGCCAGCGACTATGAATTCCAGGTGAAGACGACCGGTTTGCGCGCTAAGCACTGGCAGCGTTACTGACTATGCGCCAGGGATTGGACACGGCCGAGCCGCTGCTACGCATTGGCGTCCATTACTTTCGCGGCACATGGGACGAGCTTGTGGGTACAGAGCTCGTCTTTGCAAAAGGACAAGCGAGCTCAATCGCAGAGCAGCAGCCTGCTGAGCTGATAGCTCGCACCAGCAAGGTACTGCACTGTCGCTTAATGCAGCTTCAGCCGCGCCAGTCGTCCGAGATGGCCGCAAGGGACGCCATATTATCGGACATGGCCACGGATGCCAATGGCGCAGTTTGATCGTTGGCGCTATGCGGTAATAAAGTCGTGCACTAGCTGCAACTGCCGCCATGCACTCGCAGCAGACGTACACATCCATAGGTTTAATGCTAGCAAGCAAGCCATCTGGCTGCGCCCTCGGCCAACTCCGTCGTCGACGTTGTCCGCCGTCTATTTTGACTTGCGGTTCATCTTCACCGCCTTGGTCACGTTAATTGTGCCGTCCTTGTCTACCACCTTGTCCAGCAGGCGCATGGACTTGTCCCGCTCCTGGTCCGGATTGGCAATGTTGCTCTCATACTGCAAGAGACGCACCGGATACGCATTAGCGCGTGAAGCACCGATTGTCTGCGCCACCGCCTACTCACCTTCCGACGAAGGCCCTTTTGCTTGGGCTCACCGGCCATCTTCTTGTCAAATCGGCCCATGCTGGCGGTGGCTGTGCGTGACATGGCCAGATTACGATCGAGCATCTGCTTGCGTGCCTGACGGCCAGCACGCGGATCAGCAGCGGCGGCGGCCGTTTGTGCCTCTGAAATGTTGCGCAGCCGCTGGCGCTCGTTCTTGTCCACACGCTCCTTCTTCTCCTTCCGGAGCTTGGAGAACTTGTCCTCAAGCGGATCTGTCGTTTGTCACAGACCAGTTAGTCTACATGTCCAGCATGATACGGCGTTGTAAGCACCAGTCACGTACCCTCATTGTCGCCCATCTCCACCAGCCAGTTGTCCAGGCCGTCCTTTTCCACCCGGCCGTAGCCAAAGCGTGGCCTGTACTCGCCCGTGGCTTCGTCGTAGATCATGCGCTCACGCTTCTTGTTCTGAATGCCCTTCTCCTTGGCAAACTTCTCCCAGCGCGTCAGCGGCTTCGGCTTGGGCACCGGCTTCTCACGCGGCAGCGGCGTACGCGTCTCCTCTGGAAGTCGCGCCGTCACGCCCAAATCGCTGCTCTCGGTGGGCAGCTGGAAAATAGCGTTGAAGAGCAGCTGGGTAGAGCCCCGAGCATACTCGCGCAAATACGCATCCACGCGTACAGGCTCTGCGCTCCTGAGCTCCACCGACAACGACAGCGACGACGCATTAGCCATGCCTGTACGCTCACACTCGTTCGCTGCCACCTACTTGAGCACGCTGTCGTCCAGCGGATTGCGGTCAAAGCCAGCCAGCAGCGGCAGGTCAAACTCGGTGGGCAGGAGCCGCTCCACACTCACAGCCTTGCTGTCATGCATAGATGCGCGGTAGACCGATGGTCAGTCGCCCATTATCGCCGCCATCCCAGTGATACCTGCACGTACTAGCGCTCCTTCTCCGCATTCCTGATCTGCTCTGTAACGTCCATGCTAGTTGTATGCGTGTTCAATCGGTCGCAGTTTGGCGTCAAGGGCGACAAGAAAGAGGCGATCGGTCGAGCGTGCGTGCTGTGGAATGTTGGTTTTTTCTTTTTCTTCGGGACGGTTCTCGGTTTTTTGGATCGAAAACTGGCTGGACACGCCATGTAGACACACATACACGCGCACGCATACACACACACCAGCGGCAGTTGGATCAACCTTGTGCATTCCCGCGCCCCTTTTCCCCTCCCGTTAGCGCTATTGTCGCAGTCTCGCTATGCAATCTGGCAACACGGCGGTCCGGAGAGTGTATTCTCCCGCTCAGCGCCATCTATGGCTGCTGGTGAGGCGGATTCTTGCCGTGCGTGGCAGTCTCACCACCATGGATCTGTACAATGAGGCGGTCGCCATCTATGGCGATCGTGTAGGCACCGTCAACAGCTTTAAAACCCATGTGCTTCGTCCAATGCGCGAGGAAAAGATTCTCAAAGTTCGGATGCCCAACGTTGAGACGGATGCTAGACGACAGGCGCGCGAAGCACACAAGGCAGCGGTGGCAGCCAAGACAGACGCAGTCAAGCTGTACGAAGCGCTGCAGGCACGCTACGGACTCAAACTGAGCAAGGCCAACAATGAATTCAAAAAAAAGAAGCAGCCAAAGTTTGGCAAGCAGACCGGTCAGGCCTCCTCTCTCTGGCAGCTTGCCTCCAGCTACGAGGCGCAGGAGCTGGCCAAGGAGGGCCTGCCGACGCCGCAAGAGATGGCCCAGATAGGCAAGAAATACGCGGCGTTGGGAGGCCAACTGGAGAAGGCAGAGGTCGTCTAGTGGCGCGGATAGTTGGTGCTGTAACATCATTTCAATAAACACACTTAGCCAATGACACGTGTTTTAGTCTATGGTGGGCGTTTAAGCGTCGGCTGCATCGCTGCCGATCACTCAATCTTGGTTTTGGCCGGCTGAGCTAGCCACCGCCAGACCAGCTGTAGGCCAGCCGCCAGTACACCGACAGGTGCCAGCCAGCAGAGCCACGTCCATACCGGCCACGGGCGCAGTCGCAGCATTAGTCGATCAATCTTGGCGTGCAGCTCCTCCAGCGTTCCGTCATTATCGATGATGTAGTCAGCACGTGCGCATTTTACCGCCATGGACAGCTGCGCGTCAATACGCTGGCGTGCCGCCTGCTCGTCCAGTCCGTCGCGAGCACATAGTCGCTGTAGCTGACGTTCAGACGAGCTATTCGCAAAGCAGCGCGCGGTAGGACGCATTGGCATGAGCGGCCTATCGTGCGGCGCGGTAGACTTACCAGCTGACGACAACCACGGCCGACGTGAACC
>KZ992864.1:0-13917 GCA_003614735.1 Thamnocephalis sphaerospora | reverse complement strand
GTTATCGACGTTGCTACGCCCGTTTTTTGTACGTCGGTAGGCTTCGCTTGCAACAACGCAAGCCTAGGGTAGAGACGACTAGCAACCCACCGGCAGAGATCAAGCCACACCAGAAAAAGGCTGAGCTGAGTATAACGCCCGAGGATGTTGCAGAGCAGCAAGAGCTTGCCGAGCAGAAAGCAGCAACATGGCTGCACGTACAAGAGAAAGCCGCTAGTTTGGAAGAAGTAGACCAACTACCGCGGCTGCAGTTGGATGCGTCGCTGGAAAAGAAGACAGCCGAGCTGTGGGACGAGCTTAGGGCTGACAGCTATGGTAGGTGCATTGCAACGCCCGCCCATGTATGCACCGCTCACCGTAAAGACCGCTGAGCAGACTGGGACTTGAGTATGATGCAAGACAGAAGGCAGACGGTGCGCGCCATGTTGATAACCTATGCTACGCTGAAAAGCATCGGATTCGATAAGGCTGAAATCGAACAGGCCATGTTTGCGACGGGCGGCGTTTCCACAGATGACGCACTAGACTGGGTAAGCGCGAACATCGGCGCTCTTGCAATACGCAAAATCCATGCCATCTATTTTACTGACCGCGTGCTAGCTTTGCATCCACGCACCACTAAATTCAATTCCAGCGCGGTTTCGTGACAAGTTCTATCACGTCAATGGTAAGAAATGCGTTATACCAAGCCAAGTGGCTATTAACACGTCTACCTTGCGTGATAGGCGGTGGCATTACGTCCTTCAAAGCAGCAGCACCAGCACCAAGAGATGCTAGTAGTCGAGTAGAGGCAGCGCCAAAACCTGCTGCAGATGCGTCGAATTCCGTTACCCACGCAAGCGAGCAAGATGCATCTGGCTATGTATACCAGCGATCTCAAACGACAAATGCGATGATTGACGATCTAGATGAATCGTCAAAGGCATGGGTTATACGACATGCAAGAGAGCAGGTACGCGTAGATTACTGTAGCAATGCAGCAGTGGTCAGCGTGTACTTATGCCACTGTAATGCGCTGCAGATACAGAGGCACGAGAGAAACGAAAGCCTAACGGCACATGCGGCACGGCTACGCTGCAAGATCATTGACCGGGAGCGCACACTCGCCAGGGCCAAAGGCGAAGGCGTGTCATTTCTCGCGCTAGAAAGCATCCACAAAGAGCTGCGGCGTCTTCGACGCGAGATGGAGCTGCTGCGCAATAGTGACGGTTACAATGCAGACTTGGTTCGCCTAGCAGTTGCCGATTTGCAGCAAAAGAATCAGCAGAGCCGCCAGGAAGGAGCCACACTCAACCGTGCTGGCAAAGAAGCGTCCGCTGCTACTGCCACCGGCGAGAACGATGACAGCGACAATGTGCGTGGTAAAGGTGCGCCGTCTAAACACACCAAAAAGTCCAAGTCGCTGGTCGCTGCTGCGGAGAATACGCTACGTGACTTTTCCATGGAGACCAAATGGATCGGCAAAATGCCCACGGCTGTCCTGGACGAATACTGCCGGAAGCAGGATCGGCACGTACGCGTGACCTATCGCAAAGCAGACGACTGGGAGGGTCCAGGCCATCGTGCGGTAGTGCGCATTGGCTGGAGTTACCACTCAAGACAGGACTTTGCAATGAGACATGAGAGTTGTCGTAGTTACCAAGACGCGGAACATTATGTCGCGGTGCGTCTATATTGCATGGGCAGCGCTGTAGCGTGCGCATATTGCTCACTGACCACACCCTATCGTAGACGATTGCGCTTTATAGCATCGCACAGGCGCAATGCTATCTCCTGTTGCCGCCGCCGTTTCGAAGCTTATGGCTGGGATGGAACCAGGACAAGGTGAGCCACATGGTACCAGGGCTACACGCGCAAACGGCGCCTCTAACGCCTTGCTGCAGCAAAATGAGATACAGCGATACAATGACGGTAAGAACATGGATATGGCCACTACGCTGTCACGCATCTATGATGAAACCCTGGGGAAAGTGGAAGAAAAGGTAAGCGCGCTGACTGTCCGTCGTTCTGTAGAGTCTAACGTATCCACACGCGTACACAGATGCCAGCGATGAACGACGAAGGCGGTGAAGACGAGGAAGGCGAGGAAAGCAACGAAATCAGCCCAGACCTGCTGGTTCGAAAACCAGTGCCACGAGAGATCTTCATACCGCGCAGCAACATAGGCACCATGCGGAGGATATTTCAAAAGCAAGCAAGCTTGCCCGCGTATCACCGGATGCTGGAGCAGCGGCGTCAGCTGCCTGTACATCAATTTCGCAGCAGAATTCTGTCAGTAGTGCGTAACAACAGTGTTACTCTTTTGGTAGGAAACACTGGATGGTAAGGGACAGTGCAAGCGCGGTTGGCTGCAGCAGTGCATGTTGCTTACCCTACTGCACACCGATAGTGGCAAGACAACGCAAGTGCCGCAATTTTTGCTCGAAGATCTGCTATCTAGCCCCAAGTCCCGGCGCTGCCGTATCATTTGCACGCAACCGCGTCGTATTTCGGCCATCTCCATCGCGCACAGGGTCTCTGCAGAGTTGGCTGAGCCTTCAAGAACGCTCGGTAGTTACCAGTCACTCATTGGCTACCAAGTGCGCCTTGACACGCGAGTGTCCTCGACCAGTGCGCTAATCTACTGTACAACGGCAAGTGGATAGTGACACACTCTTTGTTTGCATTGTTGGCACCGCTCTTACACCGCTGTTGCATCGCTTTCCAGGGAATCCTGCTGCGCCGACTAGAAAGTGACCCAAATCTTTGCGGCATTACGCACATTGTAATTGACGAAGTCCAAGAGCGCACGCTCGACTCTGACTCTCTGTTGATAATCATTCGCCGGCTAGTTGCCCAGCGTAAAGGTCTACGGTGTGTGCCATCGCCTGCTGTACCAGTCAATCGTGCCAATGCTAACGTGCAACATTGCGCGGAACCGTAGAGTCATCATCATGAGCGCAACCATGAATGCAAAAAAGCTTTCCGAGTATTTTAGCAACTGCCCCATCATAGAGGTCCCCGGCCGTACATTCCCAGTACAGGTCAGCTATCTCGAGGACGTCATCGAGCAAACTGGTGAGCATCATTGATCTTCAAATCGCTGCACCCACTTGCTCACGTGTCTATAGGCTATCAGATTGAGGCAGGCTCGCGCTATCTCAAAGAAGAGTACCGCCATTTAAAAAGTAAGTGCACCTATTGCACATCACGACTGAACTAGGCTGCTTAGCAGTATGGCCACACTATAGCTTTAGATGGAAGGGCGGCGAAACTAGCCATCTACAACGAAGGCTATGCAAACGATAGAGAGCGCAGCGCTCGGCGTATTCGACATGCTTTCTCCCAAGACTATTGCAAACTGCATGGCTACTCGGAGCGCATTACGCGCACGTTGATGCTCATGGACGAAAACCGCATCAATTACGATTTGATTCTGGCACTGTTGAGACAGCTATGTGCACTTGATGACTGGGAGTACGGATTCTTTGACGACGAAGATGACTGGGAGCACGGTGAAAACGGGCAATCGCATTATGCACACGCAGAGGGTGAAGGCTTGGAAGCTGACGAAGAGAATGACGGCACAGAATCGAGTGCAACTGAAGATGAAGATATTGACGACGGCGACAACGACAGCAACGGCGGTGACGCGCCCGAAATAGTAGACACGCCAGAAGCAACGAGCACATCGGACAACATGGCAGAAGGATTGTATGATAACGCAATTCTCATTTTCCTCCCTGGCATGCAAGAGATTCGCAGGCTGCACAGAAAACTTTCTATCGACGGACGATTCTCAAACGCCAGCAGATATCTAGTCATCCCAGTACATTCAATGTTGACAAATGCCGTTCAGGAGACTGCATTCCGTCGGCCACCGCCCGGTGTACGCAAAATCATTCTTGCCACCAATATTGCGGAAACAGGTACGGCGATAGCTTTTCCGCGAGCGTACGGCACGCTGACAGCATATATGCCCATAGGCATTACGATTCCTGATGTAACCACGGTCATCGACACCGGCAAATCCAAGGAGATTCGGTAAGCAGCTGAGGCCAGAGCGGCGAAAGATGATGCCATCACCGACTAATACCGTGCATTCATCTTTTCGCCGGCCGCAGCTATGATGAGAAGCGGCAGATGACTTCGCTCGAAGAGTGCTTTGTGGCGCGGGCAAATGCCAAGCAGCGGAGTGGTCGCGCTGGCCGTGTGCAGCCGGGCGTCTGCTATCGCCTGTTTACCAAGCTGCAGTATGAAGCAATGGTAAATAGCAAATTATTCGAGCGCCCATACGCTGCGGCTCGACTTGACGAATAGTGCGTGCGCTTAGGATGATTACCAGCTTCCAGAGATGTGTCGCCTGCCCTTGGAAGACCTCTGTCTGCGTACTAAAGTGCGCTACCACGGAAAAGTGGACAGCTTTTTGAAAGAAGCGTTAGATCCGCCAAAATCGTCGGCCATTGCAACTGCTGTGACTCTGCTCAAGGAAGTGGGTGCATTCGACGAGTCTGAAGAACTCACGCCTCTTGGCGAACATCTGGCCAAGCTGCCCATCGATGTGCGCCTTGGCAAAATGTTAGTGTATGCTACCACTTTCAGCTGTCTGGATCCTGTCCTCACCATTGCCGCTGCTGCGGGTTTCAAGAGTATCTTTGTTCAGTCCTATGGCGGCCAGGACAGCCAGGACATGGCCATGAGAGAATTTGCTCTGGGTAAGCTAGCACCGTCACAGTATACACGTCCGTACTTACCATGCCGCACTGCTGCAGGTGACTCGGACATGCTGACGACCTACAACGCCTATCGCGAGTGGTATGTCATCGACGATGAAACTAGAGCGTATGACTGGTATGCTGACGCTCCCTCTAGGCGTGAGATCTATCGGCGACGATCAGAGAGTGCGGAGAGTTTCTGCCTGGGCTATCAGCTTGATCATCAAACGCTGCAGATGGTAGAGGACACCAAGTGGCAGCTTCTTTCACTGCTGGTAGCCAATGGTTTGGTGACCGCAAACCAGTCTACCATGCATTCATTGAAACGGCAAGTATCTTGCATTGGCTGCAACGCTGAATATAGCATCGACCGATGAGCTGACAGTCGATCAACAGGGGCAGAGCCAAGTCGCGTAGCCTGCTCTGCCCGATCGTACCGTCTGCCAACCTAAACGCCGCGAATGTACCGCTGCTTAGCGCCATTATCACCGCGGGCGTCTATCCAAACGTAGCTTGTCGTGATCGTATCCAGGGCGCATGGGTGACTCGCGGCCGGCCAGTACAAGTGCACCCCTCCTCCATCAACTACGGCCTACCTTCAAGCCGGCTGTCTACCGAGGACTGGCTGGCGTACAATTCTGTTCAGTATGTCAACCAGCGCATCACCATTCGCGACACCAGTTTGGTGAGCGCCAAGGCCATCGTGCTCTTTAGCCGCGAGCTGCACGCTGAGGTACGTCCTAGCACCGCTGTATGTAAAGCGACGGCTGACATCCAATCACATACCTCCGCCATACAGTATCTCATTCGCCGCGTCACGCTTGAAGACTGGATCAGGTTCCGCTGTGTCGGTGTGACTGCCGCGGTATTCCGCCGCTTGCGCCAAGAGCTGGTATGTGCGGCGATACTGCCATCTACGGCCGTCTTCTAACCTTTTCTCTCTCTATCACAGAACGCTGCACTGCGCCATAGCATTCACTCACCTGGTGAGCCAATGCCAGAAAATTTACAGCGTTGGCTTGCACTTGCTATTGAAGTACTATGTGCGTAAGCTGTACGCACCACCTTGGGCTTTTTTTCTCGCAGTAAATATATCCCGTTATGATGTGCCATGTCATCCACGCACTGGACATGTCGCCAGTGTACAGTGCAATGATGCAGTCCAGCTGGCATTTATCACCATTCTGTTGCGCACAACATGCGTAAACGACCGTTATGCAGCCTCAGATGCACGGCGAGTAGAGCGCCGTTGCTGCTTACCGGCCGACACTGCAACTCGATTAGCGCGCCGCTGGCGCTAATCCAATGAAACTGTGCTAGCACGCGTTCATCATCGTTGGTGGAGGCGAAAACTGCCGTTGTGTGCTGTCTGGCCAATCGTCTGGCTTGCTTTTTGCTCCGTCTGCTGTTTTTCTCTCTTCACCATCGCTGCTGCTGCTCATCGCGCGCACATTTTCATTGCTGATCTGCCTCTCAAACCATGGTCAAAAGCACCGCGTTGGCTGATCCGGCTGGCATGAAGCCGGAGGATCTCGAGCTGGATGCGCAGTCCCCTCTGGAGAGTGTGCAGCTGGACGGCATGGTGGGCGCGCAAGCGATAGAACCATGTTGACCGCTGTAGCAGGGCTGGACGTGCAAAGACGCCACTGCCCAGTACCTGACCGAGTTTGCTATTTGTGCTAACGCTTCTTGGACGCGTGCAGGTGGCCCTAAAGATCATCAAGCACTGTCGCGAGCGTCACAGCGGCACCGTGACCGGCCAGCTGCTGGGTCTGGATGTGGACGGCTGCCTTGAGGTGACCAACTGCTTCCCGCTCCCGCAGTCGGGCAAGAACGATGATGGCTCCAACAGTGCGTATTATCGGCATGGTAGCGGCGCGACAAGGATGACACGTCTAGCGGCAGCGTCTGTCGAGGATGCATAGTACAGCGCTGATACACGCTGTTTTGTCCATCCTTTCTACAGTTACCATCTACCAGATGGATATGCTGCGCTCGCTGCGTGACGTCAACGCAGACCACAACACCGTTGGCTGGTACCAGTCGGCGCGTAATGGTACCTTCATCACGCAGTCGCTAGTCGAGACGCAGTTTGATTATCAGCGCAAGCTGAACGAAAAGTGTGTTGTTCTGGTTCACGGTATGTTTCACTTGTAGAAACTCAACCTATAGTCGAGTACGGGCTGCCGTTCGGCCACGCCATTCTATAGCCTAACGGACCTGCATGCACATTGCATCAACCTCAAACAGATGTGACCAGCACGGAGCGCGGCAACTTTGCTATCCGTGCTTTTCGCCTAACCAAGACGTTTATGCGTGCTTTCCGGGCCCGTGACTTTACCACGGAAAAGTACGTTTGCATAGCGAGTCGTCTTGCCGTCACGTCTGGCCAAAGACGCGTGCCTGCAGCGCGTTTGTGCGATAACCAGACTATTAACGCACATGTCCGTTTCGTCCTTTATCCGTCACTGTCATTAGCATGCGTAAGCTCAAGTTCAACTCTGCGTCCATTTTCGAGGAGCTGCCGGTCAAGGTGTGCAACTCGACTCTGGCCGAAGTGCTGCTGGATGAGCTGGATACGGTTGAGCGTCCGGTGGGCTGTGACCTGACTCGACTGGAGCTGGCCGGTGACGAGTCGCTGGGCCGCGTGGTGAACTCGATCACCGAGAGCGTGGACGAATGGCACCACGAACAGGGCCAGTGGCTGTACTGGCTGCGTGGTGCACAGCGCGAGCTGTCGCGTGTGCAGCAGGCGGTGCAGAAACGCAAACAGGAGAACAAGGATCGTGCGGCCGCCGGCCTTCCATTGCTTCCGGAAGAGCCAGAGACCCCGGCGCGTGTGCTGCCTGAGCCCTCCCGGTTGGACCAGATGCTTACTGCGCACCAGATGACGGCGCTTGCCAAGCAGCTCGAGTCTGACGGAACTGCCAACCTGACGCGGCTCTACGCGGCCAAGGCGGTGCAGCAGTAAGCAGGCCGCCGGTCATTTGAGAAGCTAATGGCGCGACGGGGGAGCCAGGCAAATATCCAATGAACATCCCTTGTTTTATGTTATATGCAAGCATAGCATATTTGTGCGCTGGCCATGCGCAGTACACATGGCTACGTGGCTAGAAAGTGCTGGTCCCGCGCCAAAAACCATCGAATGACATAGAGACGCGGTGGCGACGTGCGGGTGTGGTATCATTTGTATGCCACACGGTTGCAGCCATTTGTGGCACTACACCGTAACACACAGGTATCATATGCTCCTTGTCAGGGGAATCTCAGTTTGTGTGTGGGTATGTGTGTAGGCACGCTAGTCCTACTGGACTCGACTGAACGATACCAGCAAATGGCAGCGTACAAGCACTGTGTCGCCGGGCAGTAGCTGCTTACGCGGCATCCAACGCCTGCATCAGCGTATTCGCCAGTAAACACCGGTCCAGCCCTCAAAATGGCACTATACCCTTCGTGGTAGCACCAGCAAGTTTCTGCATAGTAAAACGTTTCAGCGCAGGTCCAAAAGCTGTTTGGGCCTGTTTGGCCAGCTCAGCTATGGATAATCGGCCATTGGCGACAGTGTAAGATCAGTGTAGCACGTCCTACCTGCAACTAATCGTTGCACTACCCCTAGGCAGAATATCCCTACACTCTAGAATCCCCTTCAAAGCACGCATTTTCTCGCCGCCTAAATTGGCAGCGCATCCTCTTTCCTGCTCTCGCCACCGTCCTTCTAGTCCTCGGCTCCTACTACGATTCTTTGCTCAACCATCCCTTCCCTGCTCAGTCCTTGCACCTGTACCTGCACCAGCTCACTACTTGCACCGACTTTTTGCTGCCGGTCAGCATCTCATCCCCGACACAGCACCGTCTATCTATCTTGCTTTTCAGCACTAGGCGTTCAATCACGCCAGGTCGCCGTTGCGTAGCGCTACCGCACACTATTTGCATGCGCTCTGGCTAGCACGCACGCTGCAATAGGCTGCATTTAGATTGCCGCTGTCGGTTCCGATACTCCACCTCTCACCCTACATACGTCCATCGCACTGGCCATTCACCGGCTATTGTTGTCATCATTTTGCATTCTTGCGGACGATCTTGCATAGAATATGATGCAATCGCGCTTGTCTCACCTCGCTGGCCGCTGGGTCGTGGCCGCGCTTGTGTTGGTGCTGGCCATCACTACGGTGGCGACGGTTTCCGTGGACGCCAGAGCACTTCCCGAGGATGGCTCGTCGAGCCACGGTAAAGGCCGATCGTCCGATGCACCCACGTCTACCACCTCATCTATTTCCACGCGCACTCCCTCCACCACCACCTATTCGCCCTCGTCCAATAGCATTTCTACCTCTATTTTAGCATCGTCGACGGGAGCAACCTCGACGTCTACTCCTAGTACTACTTATAACCCAAGCACCAACGCCGGTTCAACCGATTTGGCGAGCAGTAAGGGTGCTACAACTGTTTCTACTCCGTCATCAGCAAACAGCGGCAGCAGCAGCAGCAGCACACCAAACACCAGTGCGACTAGCACGGCCAGCACGCCAGCCACCAGCACTACGACCACCAGCACATCGCCGCAGGCCACTTTGTCCATTTCGCCTGGTGCCCTAGACCAAGGCGATTCGGTGCCTGATGCAGGCTCACGCTGCGCCACCATTCGCAAGCGGCAGGAAATTCGCATGCTCGACATAAAACAGCGTGATGCATTCTTCGTCGCAGCACGAACAATGCAAAACGGACCGCAACCCAATCGGTACGACGAGTTTGTGCGCGTGCACCACCAAGTCACCGGCTATGCCCACAACGGCCCGCTCTTCCTGCCCTGGCACCGAGCATTCCTGTACCAATTCGAGCGGGCACTGCAGGATATTGACCCGAGTGTGACGATGCCGTACTGGGACTGGTCGTTCGACTCGCAGCTGCCTGTAATGTCGCCCGTCTTTGGAGCAGACTACTGCGGCGGCAACGGCCGTGCCGGAGACGGTTGTGTGGCAGACGGCTGGCTTGCCAGCTATCGCCCATACTATCCAAAGCCGGACTGCCTGCGTCGCAACTTTGATTTCTCCACCAAAACCCGCAACGCATTCCACTCGGTTGATGCAGTGCAGCAGCTCATCAACACCAAAAAGACGTTCGACTCTTTCACGAGAACCCTCGAAAACACCCTGCATGCTCGCGTGCACACTGCCATCGGCGGTCAGATGTCGACCATGTACTCTGCCGCAGACATCCTCTTCTTCCTCCACCACGGCATGGTCGACAAGATCTGGGCCATGTGGCAACGCACTCATCCAGATCTTGCTCGCACATTTAGCGCCAAGCAGCACAAGGGCGAGTACATTGATGCAAATCACATGATGCGGCCGTGGGGCAATGTCCGCGTCAGCGAGATGTTCGACACACGCGACTGGTGCTACGAGTATGCTGAGCTTACTGCCAGCGCCATTCAAATGTCTGCAAGTGACATGCCGGATCTGCCGCCGCCATCGCTCGACATCCAGCGCGACGCTGTCAAGGTGCTGTTCAGCAAGTCTACAGCCCCGAACAATCTGAATGCTCTGTCTGGTCTTGCTGGCAACAGCAGTGACGAGCTACCAGGCAAGGTGGTGAACAAGCCGTCCAGCTCGGCACCTGCAGATACCGTCTCGCTGTCGAACCTGAATGACGCCGAAGCTCTCCTGTTCAACCGTGGTCGCAAGAGCGGCGACAGCTCTGGCGGTACGGCAACCATCTATCTCGGCCAAAAGGACAAGCCGATCGACGACGCCATGATTGTCGAGGTCATCAGCGGCAGCCGGGCCAACAGGGACGACGCTGCAGCAAACAATCCGACTGGCCTGTCTCTTACGCAAATCCAGCAACCGCCGCCGGTGAACGAAGCCTTCCTCAACATGTGCGGCGCTAACGTGACGGAAACGCGTGAACTCGAGGCGGAATTCGCCGCAATGTACGCAAACATCAACGCGATTCCCAGCTACGTTTCGCCGTGCGCCATCGGCAACCGGCCGGATGTTCTGTCTGCCATACTCCGCCTTAACGACCAGATCTTTTCGGCCACCTACGGCGATACGATGGTGAACGTTCGGCCAAGCAAGTCCCAGGTGACCGAGAATGCGCTGCAGGCGGTGTCCAATGTCCGTGCATGTGCTGCCCATTATGCGAATGCCGCCACCACCGATGACACCAAACGCCAACTCGCCGAGGAAACCGCCCGCCAGGTGGAAAAGATCATTGGCACCTCTCTAAAGTCGGACGTGGATGGCACCAACGAAGTGCTGCTGACCAGTCCACTTCAGGCGGCCGGCGCCGACTGGAAGGAGAGCTGGCAGACTGGCAAGCCGCTGTGGGAAGCAGAGAAGCTGCGCAAGGACACGTCCTCGGACCTGCCAACGATTCAGTCTAGCGACGCCGCGGCACTGCCGGCCAGAGGCCATGTAGCTGCCCTGGTAATGTGCGCTGTCACCATCATGATCAGTATCATGCACTAGCGAATAAATATATAGGCCATCAGGCCCCTGACGCTAACCACGGTTACGGTGCATTGAACGCGGTGGGCGCACGTGCATCCACATGGAGCGGCCGGTAGAGAAACAAGCTTGATCGGAGCAGTACGGAACCGAGCGCTGATTGAACGGATGCCGATGCTGATGGAAAGAAAAATGCCGACTACACACGCGTCGAACGCGCTCTGCTCTTCCTCCCCACCCACCACCGACGCCTCTCTAGTGCCGCCCGCCACGCGCTGTCGCTGACGTGTAGCCACCTGCCTCTCGTAAAGTCCAAGGTGCGTGAGCGTGCACGAAACAAGAAAGTGGCAACGCGTAGTCGACCATGTACTGACGTCTTGCCGGCAACCTGCACAGCAATCATGTCGCCACCTCCGTCGTCTGGTAAGCGCGAGAGCGGCATGGCCCGCCTGCTCGGTGCTGGTACCTCCGGCATTCTGGAGCTGCTTATTTTCCACCCGGTCGACACGGTGGCCAAGCGTCTCATGTCCAATCAGACTCGGGTACGTCCGTGCGTCGGCGATTTATCGCACTGCAGCCGACGCTCCGGCCGGTACGTGTTTGTTGCGCTGGCACTCAACCTGCTGCTGTCTGCAGATTTACGGCCCTGGTGGCAGCGGTGTGGCTGGCCTGAACAAGGTCATCTTCAAGGTAGGTGATTGCCGCTACTATTGCTGCCGACGCACAACCGGCTAGTCAGCGGCTGACGATGGTCGGCCTTGTTGCCACCACCTTTGCTCTCACGACATACAGGACGCTGCAGAGCTGGCGATTGGCAAGCGCTACATGTCGCTGTTCCCGGGTCTTGGTTTTGCCGCTGGCTACAAGATTTCGCAGCGCATCTACAAGTTTGGCGGCCAGCCGTACGTGACCGACTTTTTGGCACGCAACTACGGTGATATCTTCCGCAGCACGTTCGGCGACCGCACGGGCAAGACGGTGATGCACGCGACAGCTGGCAGGTACGTTACACTGTGGGCAGACGACCTCGATACGTGATGGCGCGGAACACGTAAGCCAGCCAGCACCGGTTGCTCACGCCTTGTCGCTGCTGCACTGTGCAAACTATGTCACGGTCTATTTTAGCATCGTCGGCATCGGTGAGGTGCTGCTTTTGCCGCTGGATGTGCTCAAGATCAAGCGTCAGACGAACCCGGAGGCATTCCGCGGTCGTTCCACCTTCCGCATCTTTGCCGACGAAGGCTTTGCGCTCTATCGGTAAGCAAATGTGAAACAATCCGATCTCAAACGGCCCATCGCTTGGGCGTATCGGCAGCAGACACGCTTCCTATGCTTACCACAACTGCACTCATGGGTATCGGTGTAGCGGTGGCATGTGGACGGCCGCCCGCAATGCGCCAGGCAGCTTTGCGCTGTTTGGTGGCTCGGCCATTGTCAAGGAGCACATCTTTGCTCTAGAGGACTACTCCAAGGCCACGTTCTTCCAAAACTTTTGCGCTTCCATCGGCGGTGCTGTCGCGTCCATCACGGTAGCAGCGCCGCTGGATGTCGTCAAGACGCGCATCCAGAACCGCAACTTTGACCAGCCGGAAAGTGGCGTCAAGATTGTGCGCGACATGGTGCGCAAGGAAGGCTTTGGCGCCTTCTTCAAGGGTCTGACGCCCAAGGTGCTCGTGGTCGGCCCGAAGCTCATCTTCAGCTTCACCGTGGCACAGCAGCTTATCCCGTGGTTCGACCGGGTGCTTAAGCGCGAAAAGGCGGAGCAGATCTAAGATCAGCGCGCATACATCACATTTCTCTATAAAAGAGTGGTAAATAGTATTGCAGCACAAGCAATTTGACTAGCACGCATGCATGCAATGTTTAGCACAGTGACTCTGGGGCAAGCACGCTACTGCCACTGCTGCTACGTATAAGGAAACATCATCCTAGGTTGTATTGGCCCCGTTGATGGCACGGCTGCTGTGGGCATGGATGGTTTGCTGATTACTACTGCTGCTGCTGCTGCTGCTGCCGCCACTACCATGACTCCTGTTCCAAAGCCAGTTCAGCATACGTGCCCACCACCATTTGTGTACAGAATCCTGCAGCAAGATTGCGCTACTACATCGCGGATTATGGCGTAAATGACGGTCATCTGCGTCCTTGTGGGCCATACGTTCCAGCTGCCGGATAAGTAGAAATGTCGTCATGCAAACTTGTTACGACGCAACACGTAAGTAGCAGATATACATACGGTATCGCAAACGCATGGCAGCACACTTACAGTCGGCATAAAGGATAAATTGCGAAAAGGGACCGAGAATGTTTAGGCATACGCTGAGAACAGCAATAAAATTGGATGCAATGATGGCAAGCATGGTTACAATACCGTCGTCCAAAAGTCGTCCCCAAGCATGGCGACCAAAGCGAAGGTACTGGCGCAAAACAACCCGGAGAAACACGATCGACAGCACCAAATTGATGGCCGTGTCCATCAACAGCTTGAAAAGTGGCTGCAGCACCGGAAAGACCGCCGCACACACGGCTGCATCGGTAATGTCGGCGTAGCCATGCCAAATGCCCAGGTACACGTAGAACGGGGTGGGCGCCAGCAGCAGACCGCCAATCATCAGCACACGGCGACTGCGTCTGGTGA
Source organism: Thamnocephalis sphaerospora (assembly GCA_003614735.1). Lineage (NCBI taxonomy): Eukaryota > Fungi > Zoopagomycota > Zoopagomycetes > Zoopagales > Sigmoideomycetaceae > Thamnocephalis > Thamnocephalis sphaerospora. The sequence goes on along the minus strand of KZ992864.1, from coordinate 133 downwards.
CCGTGTACGCTTTCTCGAGAAGAATAGCGTGAATCAAAACGCTGGCCAGCCAGAGTGTGAGAATCCCCATCCAAACCGTCCAGCGGCAGCTGATGCCGTGCGGCGCAACGTTGGAAAGAAAAACGCTTGCGGC
>KZ992863.1:0-13938 GCA_003614735.1 Thamnocephalis sphaerospora | reverse complement strand
AGCTTGGATTGGATGATACTGGGCCAGAACAAAGGAACCGACGCAAGTGTAACAACGGCTGATTTAGCAACAGGCACCGTGGCAGCCGCAGCGGTAGCGCCGTAGTAATAGTAATAGTAGTGGAAACGCGGTAAATAGGCGGGTTAGCTCGCGTCCTAGTCTTTGTGCCGCAGCGTTCTACGCGAGTACAAGTGTAGGGGACAAAAGAGCGGGCCAGTGAAGAGGTGTAGGGGCACCACGCATAAGCAGGTGCACGTGAACGCTTATGCCAACAAACGAAAGAGTACGAGAAACGCGAGACAGTCGAACGCAAAGGGTGCTGCGCAACAGGGTGCTTTCGTCGCCAGTAACTACGCAAGGCCCACGAGGAGGATACAACACAGGCCGCGAAGATATGTGCGCGCGAGTCTAACAGACAGAGACGGAGAGGAGCCGGTGATTCAGTGCGAACAGGAGAGGAGTAGAGAAAGTGGAAAGAAACGGGAAGAGCGGTAGTGGCGGCCAGGAAACGTGGCGACGCGCGTGGCAAGTAGGAATCTGGGTGCGCGGAGACGGCAATAGCCACGCGGTGTTTTACAGCCACCGATGGCTACACTTCTACGCCGTCAACACGAGACAAACACGTCGGGGCGAAACGAGGATGGGTGACAACGGCTCAGCAGCGAGGGGCGATGCACCAGGGGTTTGGCACACAGACACCGGCAGCAGAGACGGGTAAATGGAAACAGGAGGCAAAGAGAGCGGACGGACGGACGGACGGATAGATGGACGGCGGGTAGTTAAGGGCCGGAACGCAGCACGGCGATAATGCTGGGCGGTTCACACCGGGTCACGGCAGAGTACGCGCAATAAAGAAACGAAGCACCGGCGACAAAAGACCTTGTGCAGACGGACGAGCTGGGAAGGATACGGCGTCGCGTACACGCAGAGAGAAGGTGTGGTGCCGCGGGGTCGTGCGCGACCGCTGTAGCATTGTATATGCTGCCACCCTAGCTGGCCAGTGTAACGGCGATAAGCGCAGCGAGATCAAGGTGGCGCCAGTGATGACTGCCATGACGAGAGCAGGAGACGACTTTGCACATGCATGGCACGAGATGTCGGAGCCTAAGGGGCAGCCGAGTGGTCCGACGACGGCAGCGACTACGGCAGCGACAGCGACGGCCTCCTCCTCCTCCTCCCTTCCGACCGAGCACCGCCACTGGCCACCATGGCACGATAAGACGACTGGCACCGTTGCAAAGGGTCAAACGTGCCGTGCGGATGGGAGCATGGGATTTCAAACAACGGAGCGCGTTTGTGCTCAATCCGTTGCTGGCACATGTCAGCGACCAAGCGCATGAGCAGGCTGGCCAAGGCCTGCGCGAGCACTGGCATGGTTGTTGTACGAACAAGGAGTGGCGAGATCAACGTGCTCACAGGACGCAACAAGTTACCGACTGCGGCAAGAAATTCTCCGCTGTCGTCATTAGCATGTGGCAGCCGGCCAGACTGCATGGATGGGACTGTGCCGACGCGTACTTCCGTCCCGATCCGCATGCGGCCTCATGCTACCTGTTACCTATCGTCGGCCACCACAGGCAGCGCACGCATCGGCATCGGCACCATCATGGCGGCCAAGCGCGATAGCCGCATGGAAAAAAGGAAGGAGGGGCCCGCGGCCGCAAGCGAGCGACCCCCCGTTTTCACATTCTAGCTTCCGCCCGCATTTCAAACCCCGATGGTCCCCCACACACTCGAAGAGTGCCTGAGCGGGAAACACCGGCTCGTGTCGTGTGTGCACGAGTCCACGCCGACAAGCATGGGCGGGTGTGGAGAAGGCGAAAGCAGGTTGCGCCTTGAGCATCCTGCGGCGCTCGCATCGCGGTCGCGCTCAGCAGCCCATCGTCAGCAGCACGCGTGTAGCAATGGCGACTTCCAAGGCCATGTGCGCCACGCGCAACGACCATGGCCATCGGTGCACCGTGGCGGCGGCGGCGGCGGCGGCGATGGCCAGAAGAATGAATGGCAGCACAAAAGGTGAAACAGCAAGGGAGGCATGACACGCAAGGCAACGCTACCAAAAGCATGTGAACGGGGCAAAAAGGTCCTCAAGGCGGAAACCAGAATCGCCGGCTCACATGCAACTACGGCATTGTCATCCAGGGATGAATGGCCAAACAACGGTGCCACAAACCATGTCGACATGCTCCGTTTGTGTCCCCCATCTGAAATGCTTACCTACGAAGACGGCAGATGGCGTGCTACACCGGGAGACGGAGGTGGCTAGATGGGCGGTCGATGCAGATGGGCTGCACAACAGGCCAAAGCACCGAGCGTGTTTCCAGGAGGGAGATCGACACCGTGCAAAGAAAGCAAGGGCGATGACTCAAATTGTAGCGCAAGATAGTGGGGTGATGGTGGTGGTGGCGGCGGCAATATAGAGATGGCGATGGTAGCGATAGGGCGGTGGTGGTGGCGGTGGCGGTGGCGATGGTAGTAGTGGCAACGATACGGTGTGACGGCAAAGGTAGCGATGTGCTAAAGACAAAGCACGCGTACTAGCGTGGTTAGCAGACAAGGTAAAGCAAAATTGAGCCAAATAGGCGGGTGTAAATAGCAGGCGACGTGTATCAAGGTAGACAGCAGTGCGTCAATGTTGGCGCCAGCAAAGAAACGGGTATGCAGGCACTCGTCCACGAGTGTTTGGGGAGGCGCGGGTAGTTGATGGAGAGATGGCAAGGTGGTAAGGTGGGGCTGGGGTATTAGGTGGGGCACCGTGACAGGGCAATGTAATATAGCTGCTAGCGCTGGCGACGTGTCCCAGCAACGACCGGTTCGGATAGAGCGCGAGGCCAATACGTGTAGGTGTGTGTGTGTGTGTGTGTGTGTGTGTGCGTGTGGGCGCGTGGGTGAGTGCGAGTAGCACGATGGCAAAGTGGCGAGGCAGCGTGGTCGATGTGAAAACGTGACGGCCAAAGAGAAAAAAGGTGATCGGCCACCTGGCCAGGCCTTGTCCAAGGAGAGATTACAGCACGCAACAGTGCCAATAGAAGAAGCGCAAGCGGGGGTGAACCAGAGTGGGTTAGGATGAGTGCAAGGCACGCCCAGAAACGTCCGCAGCAATAGCTGGAGACGGCAGTATGAAGGTGGGTGCGTGCGTGGATACGTATGCGGGGAGAACGCGTCGCAGTGGGACACACCCAGCACGACGGCCTAGGATAAAGCGTAAAACGAGCAAGCCGTGAGAGTCGCCGGCGAATATGCAGCTGAGCCGATCTACCGTGCAACAGATGTTGTAGTGCGTGCACCCAGTATCACAAAGGCGCGTGAACGGAGGATAACGCCCACGTCGTGTGAGAAGCTATCTTGGAACACGCGTGATGCAGCCAAGGAAACAAGGCCAATGCACAGGCAGGCAGGCGGGCAGACAGACAGGCAGACGGCGGCAGCAGCGCACGGATGCGGGGCGGTAGGGCGAGCAATGGACTGGACAGCCAAGTGCAACGGCAGTAGACAGAGTGGGGACAGTGCGCGGGGAAGACGAGCGGCTGGCACGCGCTTTATACCGCAGCCGAGATGATGCGACGACGGATGCCAGGGGCCGATGCCGGAGCAGTCACCGGTAAATGGGCACTGGCAAAGAAGCGGAAAAAAGGAGCGTGCGATAAATTGACGCGTGGCCGTCGCAGGACGCCAGGCGAGGGCGCAGCGAACAGACAACGATGTACACGCGCGCCCGTCTGCGCGAAAAGGAGATGAAAGGGGGCAAATAGCGGCGGGAAGGAGGTGGCGGTGGTGGCGGCGTAGAGGAGCGTAGGCGCAGCGGCAAGGAAGAGTAACAGACACGCACGCAAACGGCGACCGTGCGCACGTCTGTGTGTGTGTGTGCGTACCAACAAGGCAAAGGGAGAAGAAGATAAGCTCAAGCCAAACGGACGAGCAAGCGGCGGCGGCGGCGGCGAATAGAAGGCTATGAACAATACGAAAAAAGGAGCAAGGGGTAACAGGAGCTAGCGGGCAAGCTAGCCAGTAAGTGTGTGTGGGTGGGTGATAGAACGAGGACGAACACACGCGGTGAACAGAGAGATGAACGCCGGCAAGAACGAGACGACTAAAGACGAACGAACGAACGAACGGGCAGGCAGGCAGGCAGATGAACAGGCGAAGGGGAGAGAGAGAGAACGGGCAAGGACCAAGATCTGGGCAGGGCTGGCCTAGTTGAATAAAAGCATGTACATGACGCTAGCCTCGCTAGTCGCCGCGGCGAATGGCGATGGTGCCATACACAGTGATGGCCTCGCACCAAAAGGAAGGCCGGTATGCGTCGACCATAGGCAGCATCGCGGCCATGTGCGCTTTAGACTACTGGTGATGACGACGTCGGCAATGCCTGCGACACCAGCGGCATGAAGAACGCGTGCACATGCTGCTGCCACAAGCGACAGTGCAGCTAAGCAAGCAAAGCTGAGGGCCAGCCAGGCTGGCTCAGATAGGTACACAGACAGACGCAGATAGGTAGCAATTTAGGGTAGGGTATGCGCATGTGCGCACCGCTGTTGGAGCAGGCAGCAACGCCTGTCGGCGCGGCGCAGCGTGTGCGCGGACGAGTAGGCGCGCGTGGCCAAGGGGCGGACGGACCAGCGAAACGCCATGCGCTGAACGAATAAGCGGCGCCGGCGAGCGACGAGAAAGGGCAGCGTGCAACGAACAGATCGCCGTCGCAAGCAGATCAAATCCTGTCCATGAGCGCCTCGACCCACATACGCTCACGCATATCTGGATCTATGTCGTCCATTACCGGTCAACAGGCCTTGCGGTAAAGCGCACCGCCGACCCAGCCGCCAGCACCGTCAGCACCAGTACGGGCACAAACGAGCCATCGGCCAAAAAAAAAGATAGGCTGCGAGGGAGCCAAGGGGCTGCGCACAGGTGGGGCACCGACGGTGTTTTGTCACGGGTGACGGAGCAGCATAGGCGATATGGAAAGGGTACACAACAGGCTATCATACACACACACACACACACACGGTCGATTCCGGTCTGCGATAGTGCTCGCGCTAGACCTACACAAACGATACGCAGTAGATGCACGCACGAGAGACAAGGGAGAGAGCAGGCGCACCGCTGCGGTCACACGGGGCAGTCTCCCCCTAGACGCATTAAGCGCGTGCGCGTGCGTCGCTGCCAAAGTGTTCATCGGATGGGCGATACAACAGAGTCGGGATAAAGAAAAGCAGTGTACCCGGTCGGAGCAAAGACAACAGCTATGGAACACAATGCAAAGGCGTGATGCAGCAGGCCTACCAGAAGTAGATAACCGATACGTCGACGAACGTTGCACTTACGGTGGCTATGGAGACCTTGGCCAACAGGCGGCGAGCAAGGATGATAGCACAGTGTGGCTGGTTGATTTTTCCGAAGACGCACCCAAAGTAGACGATGATGCCGAGAAAGGAGCAATACCGCGTACACGTCAACAGGAGAGCGAGGTGCCGTGCCGTCCCGAGAAGGCTGTCGGATGCGCAATCGTAGCAACACGGGCGTCCACACGTGTACGTAGGAAGAAAAAAGTGCGTAGGAGAGTGCCGTGTGGGTGTATCGTAATGTAGGATCAAACGGTGAGGCGGGATCTGGTCGTGGATGTAGCAAGGCGACACCGTAAGCAAACTCGAAATGGAAGCAGAGTAGGAACGTTAAGCGTAGTAAAAGACCAAAGGCCAGCGCGCCACTTTTGCCGGCAAAAAGGCCAAGCAGGACCGCAGCTGTAGCCAACGGAAAAGGTATGTCGGAACCACACCACGGCAAGAGGGTGGAAGCACGCGTGCAATCGTTGCAGACGCAACAGCGAGCAGGATCAAGAGAAGCGTAAGCGGAAGATGCGACTGGGCAAGGAGTGGAAGGGCAAGCGGATCGAAAGATGACTGCCAAGAAGATGTGTGCGCAAGAGAGACACGGCGCCACGCGGCAATATGGCGTGCACTACGCAAACTTAAAAAGTGCGCGAGGACGAGTGCACTGCTGCGTGCGCCGACCAGCAAGCGGCATGCGCTGCATTGGGATGACGTTGTGGCAAAGCGGATAGACACACGCGCACGCGTGCATTATCGGCAACCGGCTGGCCGGCCGCGATAGTCACGCTGACAAAAGGGGGCAGGACCGCTGCGGCAAAAAGTGTAAAAAAGCACCAGCGGTTCTCGACCGCTGATGCCGTAGCAGCAGGCCGCGAGTGGCGGCGTTTGCGACCAGCGTCTGGGCACCAGTGAAACGTCGGCGTGGCTGTGGCGCCACTCATGGCCACGTTGCGCGACGGTAGCAACGCACATTGCGGATGACGCGAGTGGGAGGAGCTGGCAGTCATGCTGGGCCGGTAGGAAGGCGTGATTGGCATATGCGCCATCACGCGCCAGCAAAATCCACGCTTCATCCATCACACCAATGATCGGGAAAAAGACTGGACACGGTGCAGATGTTGGGCCAGGCGCTCGTGCGTACTTACCACAGGGATCGTCGACTAAAGACGGCCAGGGGCACGTATGCGACGCGCGAGCGTATTAGGCGAAAGGAAACGCGGCAGAAGCACAAGACGCACGTTGGCCGCAAGAGAACGAGTCGGAGACAATGCGGACCACAGACGAACACGACTATATGCGCCCGAAATTACAATATATGCGTGCTGTTAGGCGCTGTTTTGCCACCGATGAAAACGCGTTGCCACTCACCAGGGCGTATGCGTGTACGCGTAGCAGGCAACGTGGCGAGAGGCGTAGGTGAGGCAGGCCGGTCGTAAGACGTGAGGGACAAAAGCAGGCGCAGGCGAAGATCGTGTAGAAAAACGGGCAAAGATGATGGCGCACGGGCAGAGGTATTTTGCGCGCAAGCGTAAATGCGTTGAAACGAGAGAGAGAGAGAGAGAGATGAGATATCGGCGGTAGAGAGATGGCAGTGAGGCGAGAATAGGCAAGTTGAAATGGAACTGTGGCGGCAGTGTGGGCGCGGTGCTATACCAGATAAATACAGCCTTGCCGCACTGTGTCCACCAGAGAAACATAATCGACCAATGCCGATATGTGACGGTTTTTCACCTGCACATATCGCATCACAAACACGCTGGCCGATGACACGGTCGGTCGGTTGCTAGCATGTGTCAGAGCCACCGCAAGCATGACTACTGGCCAGATATTCCTCCGATGCCCCTGGCCGCGTGTGGATAAGCGCCGGACGGATAGAAAAGGAAGCGTGCACGCCCTTGCAGCCGCCCGGCAGACGCGCTACCGCCACCTGTCACCGCCTGTTGAACATGCGCGCATGTATGCGGAGAATAACGATGGGCGCACAGCCGTTGTGCATACGCAAGGGGACGTCTCAGTTCAAGCTCGCATAGTACACCATAAGTACCACGCTAAAATCAAGCTACGCGTATCGTGGCAATGACAGGTTTCTATCGGCAGCGATCTAGCCGCTCCGCCAAAACCCGCCAATCTGGCCTGGCATACTGATAACACTGGCCGCCGATGGGCACGCGCAGGACACCGGTCGGCACGGCTTACCATGAGCAGCAGCAGCGTTGATGGGATCTCGGCCAATACGGCAGTCCATCGGCGTGAAAATGTGGAGACGAGTCTGAGAAAGAGCGCAAGTGCCTCGACAGACGGCCCGAGTCGACGTCTACTGCTGCCACCTCAGCAGCAGCAGCAGCCACGGTGGACACCTACCCTGTTGAGCAGGTGTGCAGTGCTACAATCACAGCGACCGGCGTCCAAGGAAGCTTGATCGACACTCACACTCACACACGCACACGTTGACCACCCGCAGCGATGCGGCGATAGCTGCTTCTCCGCCGGGTGTCGTGCAGCCGCAGCAAGGAGGTGGCCCTCCTGCCCGTGTGGCTGAGCTATTCTCGATGCCGTGCAACGTGAAATGGAAATTCGACACCGGCGCGCGTCAAGTCACCGTCATGCCGTCGACTTTGTGGGGAAGGGTCTTGCATGTGATAATTAAATGCCCATCGCCGTATTTTGGGGTGCATTATTCAAGGGTGCATCATTGCCATCTGTTATCGCTCATTCACCACCATCACCATCACCACCATCACTACTACTACTATCACTATCACCCGGTTTCGTGGAGGCAGTCTGCCTATCAATCGGCCATCGCACACCCCAACATGCAACCGCGGGCGAGCAAGCGCCGGATATGCTGTGGTCTTGCCAGCCGGCTGGCGTCATCACGGCAGCAGGTGGCGCACGCTGCCGAGCTGTCCCTCGTCGTCGCACATGCGCAGCAGCAAAGGATTTCACGTGTCAACAGGCGGCATTATTTTCCGATGCCACCTCACACGAATCTGTAAAGCACACACCCACACAATCGCCCAAGCCCACCATGCTGCTGGTGTCGCGCTTGATCCGCCTAAACGCGCCACGCCAGCGCGCTATTGTGTCTGCGCCGATGCACCATAGCAACTTCGCAAGCACATGCACGTGCTTTATCAAATCGCCGCCACACATTAGACTTGCCTCCCTTGCGCCAACGGGCCAATCAGAGAGCGTTGCTGTGACGGCCCTTCATGCTCTGCTTTGGTTCATGCACAATATCGACGATAGGTCGCTGCAGCCGACGCAGCACCTCACAGCCATCCGCCCACCCTTCACCGTGCGACTTGGACGAGCGCTTCTCCAAGGGGTAAGCAAGGTCGAAGCTTTTTCTTTTCTTCCCATGAGAGGCAGGAAGCGACCGCGCAAAGATAGCAAATGCACATGCGTGTGTGAATGTGGGGTAGGCGGATAAGCGGGGCAGGTGGGTGAATGGACGGGCGGGTGTGTAATGGCGAAGCAGCCATGGTCGCAAAAGATGTGGATGCGAGCGAGCGAGCAAGCGAGCGAAACACAGGCGCAAGCAGGGCGGAACAAACAAACAAAAAGACGCACGGATGATCGTCGCAACCGTGGGTAATGATGGCATGACGACGAGAGGCCGGCGCTAAAGCCTGCCGACAACGGTAGGCGGCACAAGCTCCTCCAGGCTCAGTCACAGCATGCGGTGCAGCGTGACCGCAAAAGCCGGCGGCCATTGCGCGTAGAGCGCCAGCGCCAGCACAAGCAGCAGGATGTCTCGGAAACAGGCAGAGCATGCGCGCGTGCATGTGGAGATAAGCCCGAGCGATAGGTAAACGGAGTGCATCACCGCCAACGTACATCAAAAGAGGGAAAGGGCGCGGCGCAGCTCATCGGCTAGACTGCCACATGATCCCCCATCGCCACGGTAGACAGGGATCGTTGTCGCTGCTGGCGTGGCTGGCCTTCGGCTGCTTCGGCCCGCTCCACCGCTGCGAGATCGCTATCACCTAGCAAGGCTGCTTCGGCCGCCAGCTCTTGCCGGCTGCGCTTGCCGCGGCGCTGATGTCGATGCTGGCGGTGCCGTGTGGGCGCAGTACGTGCTGCTGCTGCACCGTCCGTCTCTGCGTCAGCATCAACGTCAGTATGCACGCTCATGTCGAGTTCGACATCTAGCTCCGGTTCGCCTGCTACCGCATCTCGGCTAGCGCTCAGCACTTGCTGGACGGCGCGGACCACCAGATCCACATCACCGTCGTCCACCGCGTTGATAATGGCGTCTTCATCGTCATCCCGCCCGGTGCCGCGGTGGCGACCATCCAGTTCTACATGCGTGCCATCCACGTCCAGTTCGTCGGCCAGCATCACCTCATTGCCGGCGGTCACCGCTGCCACAATGGCAGCGGTATCCTCTTCGGTCGCTTCGCCTGGCAGTGGTGCATCTGCATGCATGCTAAGCACGTCTACATGCTGCTCCACCGCTGCCAGCGCCGCTGCTGCCGCCTCGGTGATGGCGGCACCACCAAGGTCCAGCGCTACAGCACGGTCAAACACCGCCATATCCGTAGTCGAGGACATCACATTGGCGGGTATGCCGTCATCCACAGCAATCGGCCGTTCTTCGTGCTCGTCGTCGCCGGCACCTTCGCACGTGCCATCGCCCGCCTGCAGCTCCGTGACAGTCTCGCCCAGGGCACCTGCACCGGCGGAAAGCTTAGCCACAGCGGCGGTAGTGACAGCAGTAACGGCTGCGGTCGACGCTGCGGTGCGACTATCCATCGGCTTGCCAGACTCGCCCGAAGCCTCGCGCACCTGGCGCTGCTGCTCTTGATACTCGCGGATATGTTCCAGCTCCGATGCAGACACCTTGTACGCGCGCCCGTGCTTTTCCAGCTTGCCCTTGCGATACGCACGCTGCAAAGCCTGTGAGCATGACGGGCGGAAATTGGGCGCAACAGGATAATTGCTAAATGGCCAGCGGTAGCATACGCATCAGTAAGCAGGTCGCACCAGATAGCGCCACCAATTTTCGCGGCTACCTACGTGGCAATCCACTCAAATATCCGCTTCGGTAGGCTGCCTCCCGGTTTGTTCATGTCCAGCACCGCTTCCACGCACAGATCTTCATACGACGGCAGCGGATGGCCGGCAGCGCTACGCGGCGCACGACGACCCTGTGTTCGCCGAGGTGTCAGGCCAGTAACCGTCTCCCGGCTTGAGCGCGGCGTGTCGGCCAGTGAGCGCTCCGCAGGCGTGCGCGCCTTTGGTGGCTTGGGCCGCGAAGGTGTCTCGCCGTTCGCTTCCTGCGCCCAATCGCTCATTCGGTCATACTCGCTGGAAACGCCGGGTGTCGACAGAGCCTGCGCATGTAGCGACGCCGGGAAAAGCGGCATGTCTGGATGGGTTGCATCGCACGCTAGCACCAGATCCACCAACACCGACTTTGGCAGCGTGTTGAGGTAGTTCTTCTTCTGCTTGCCGTGAAGCAGATGTCGATCGCAAAAAACGAACGCGTGCACATGAGCAAGTGCAGAGCCCATTCTCTTCTGCGCTGTTGCTAACCTGCGCGTAGCTAATGCCAATTCCAGACACTGCCTGCTCCATCCGACGGTTCGTTGTCTTGGCAATCTCTGCGCCAATGGCCAGACCACTATCCATTGTATCCGATTGGCGATCATCATCGCCGCGCGGAACAATCGGTGTGCCTGGCACTTCATCCGACTCGGCTGTAAACTGTACACCGTATTTCTGGATGCAGTCGTGGCACAGCCACTCGGTAACGGTCTCTGCCCATACATCGTCCACGACTGGATCATGGCATAGCTGGTGATAGTTGCGATGGCAGTTGGAGCAGTACATGAGTTTGTTGCCGCTGAGCGAATCGTCACCGCTGCATTCAAAGCAATGCCGCTCCAGGTCGGCCACCTGCAGTTGCGGTGAGCCATGCAGCGACCGGCCACCTATCCGCCGTCAATTCATAGATGGCAGGTGTAAGCGGCACAACGTTTCAATGTCATCTGACCACACCGCCGCCTACGCTACCTTGTACAGCATGCTCCTCACCCGTCCTCAATGTAGCGCTGTCTTTGGCTGGCGTCATGGTAGCGTTAACAATCGTCTACGGACAAGCGACAAGCAGGCAGCGCGTGTCCATGTCAGCATGCCGCACACGCTCTGCACCCATCATGCGCCATGCAACTACTTGCCGACGGAATGACGTGGCTGGAATCGCCGACCTCGGCTACAGCCGCCACAGCTGCTGCCGCTGCCGCTTCGCTGGCCGCAGTGTGTCGCAATAACGCCTCTAGCATCGCTACTTCCTCACTTGAAGTGCCCTAGAAATGGCACAACACACATACACTCGTCAGTAGTCCACTCGTCTGCTGCCAACCTCCGCCACCATACGTCTAGGGCGCTCACCGTTGCATAGCTGAACTCGCTTGCATCGGCGCTTGTTGCACGTGCTGGGTGCACGACATCTTCCATAATCATTGGCATGTCGCCGCTGCCAGCGTGAAATTCATGACCATTGCCGTTGTGGGCTTCGGCAAGCGCACCTGCAGTCACTGCTGCGAGCATCTCCTGGCTAACGCGATTGGCCTCCTCTTCTTCCTCCTCCTCGGTAATCATCACCTCCGTCTCCATAGTAAATCCCTTATCCGAGCTCACATCAAAGTCCCCGGCGCACTGTCATAAGGCACCGTAAATGTACGTTAGCGTCAGCGCATATAATAGACGCAGCAGCGCAGACCCACGTGTCTGGTGCTCATAACGATATTTAGTCGGCAAAGCCGCCTCCAGTAGCTGCCACCGCGTTGATGCGGACAGCAGTGACACTAGAGGGAAGGTGGTGACAGCGGTAGGCGCTGCGCAGTACAAATTCGTAGCGTGGCCCAGCAAGTAGTATGCACAGAAACCAGGCGGGCTGTCTGTGTTAACAACAACCCTACGGTGCACGTAAAGATTGACGCCAGGTTAGCGCATGTCATAACAATGGAGAAGGCGATGAATGCAGTCGCTAGCCGCAGCGAAAGTGCAAACCAGCTGAGCAGCACAGGTTAGCAGTCCGAGTACCGCACCGGTACTGCCAGCGATCTCGCAGGGCCAACGCCAGCCAACAATGCCACACCTGCAGGGCAAACCGTCTCTACGGTGCAATGACGCCAATCAACTCGACAAGCCAGTGCTTGCGCGTAGTGCCCACCTGTTCCAAGCTATATGGATACGTGCGGTGCACGCGTACTGGTGTGGTGCGCGAAAGTTGAAATCCCGCGGTAATCACGCGCAAGAAACTGCAATCAACGTTATGGCAGTTCGCCGCACCAGTATATAGCGTTGGCGTATGTGGGCGAGTGGGCAAGCGGGCGGAAGGGCAAAGGAGCGCAAGCGGCGAGGAGAGAGAAAATAGCAAAAAAGGGACGCAAAAGCTGTGTGTTGCCACCCACCCGACGGCCGCCGGGCTGGCGCAGACGGAAAACTGCCATTCAAAACTGGCATCTTTGGCGTGGAAAAGCAAAAAAGACAGGTCTCACCGAGAATCGAACTCGGATCTAGAGATTCAGAGTCTCTCGTGCTAACCATTACACCATGAAACCACAGACCTGATTGGCCGAATCCAAGATCCTCCATGATCAGTGTAATTTTCAGTGAAAAGCGCCAAACGCCTGTGGAGTTTTTTCAGGGCGCGAGAAGGTGGTTTTCGAAGGCCGCGTTCTCGCGTCAGCAGACACTCAGTCAGATGAGTGATAACCAGGGTCAACATTTTTTCTGTAACATTAGTTGTGCGTGCACCATCATCACGACGGCAGTGCGTACTTGTGTTTGCGACGTGCTAGTCAGCGAACCGCTAGTCAGGCTGGGAGCATTTTACGCTCACGAGTCCACCGACACTTAATAAAACGTCAGTGGGATACTCCCCAGTAACCAAAAAAAAAGCCTGTAGAGTTTTTTAATGCAACGCAACAGTAACCTGCATGCGGGCTGACGCCGCAGCTCAAATTCTACAAATGTATTTGTAATCTGTTGGCCAATTGGGGTGCAACGCGCCGACAAGATTACAGACACCTGGTGAACGCCGGTGCAATGCTTGCCAGCAGCCAAAAGGTCCAAAATCTGTAGCGATCCAGTGACCGTGGCCAGTATATTCAAAAGTGGCTGCGATAACCATTGGTGGTGGGCGGCAGTAGTAGCAGTGGAAAATAGCGAAAAGGGCTTTATGGTAAGAAGCGTTAAAATGGAGTCATACTAATGCACCATCTTACTCAAAATTACCCACATAATATGCTTGGAATGCCCGCAACTGTGGGGATTACGCACTTGGAAGCACGCCAAATTGGCCGTGCGCCATTACAAGCCAGAATAATTTTAGTACGGCTAGTAACGCTGCCAACGCACTCTATATCTGCTCACCGAACGCGTTGTATAGCTGATATGGTCCAAAGTATGCCGACAGCCCACTCTCGGCTGCGGCCTCTTGCACTTGCAAATATGCTGGCATGTCTATTAGCATAAATGTGGTTGTGTTCAGCGGAGCATATGTTTCCGCTCGTTTATTGCTTCTAGTTCAGTAGGCGCCTGTAACGGCATCACCGCGCAGCCCACCGGCTACGAGCGCCAAGGAATCAAGCAC
>KZ992862.1:0-13942 GCA_003614735.1 Thamnocephalis sphaerospora | reverse complement strand
TCCAGCATGGCCGCCAAAGCACCCTTCAGTGTGCCGATCCGTGAGGCCGATTCCACGTCGGAAGGCCCGGTGCACCGCTCTGTCATTAGCCCGTACTATCTGTGCGACACGCCGTCCGGCACCAAGGTGCGCACGCTTTACGACCTCATGAACTATGTGGCCGAAAAGTACGAGTCGCGTCCAATGTTTGGCACGCGCGCACTCGACGCAATTATCGAAGAGGAAAAGGAGGTCGAGCGCAACGGCAAAAAGGAGATCAAAAAGTGGAAGTTCTTCCAGCTTGGTCCGTTTGCCTGGCAGTCGTACCGTGAGGTGGAGAAGCGCACCAAGCGTGTTGGCGCCGGCATCCGTGCTCGCCTGGACGCAAAGCCTGGGGACCGCCTGATTATTTTCAACTCGACCAGGTACGCAAACCGAGCACGCTGCGTATCACGTCATTTTCCTATTCGTTGACATGGCGTGCATGTGTGCGTCTGCTGCATCCTGCCGGCTGCTTACAGTGCCGACTGGATGATTATGGCACATGGTACGTGGCGACGGCGTGCGTGAGAGCCTGATAGCAGCTTACACGCTCTTGACTTTGCAGGTTGCTTCTCACAGTCGCTCACGATTGCCACGGCATACGATACGCTCGGCGAGGACGGTCTTTTGCATGCGCTGAACGAAACCGAGTCGATCGCGCTGTTTGCACATGCAGATCTGCTGCCAGTCGTTCAGCGTCTGGGCGAGCGTGCTAAATTCCTCCGTTATGTCATCTACAACGGCGAGCTCAAGGGCAAGGTGCCGACCATCCCGAACGTCGAGTTTATCCGCATGTCCGAGCTGGAGGCGGCAGGTGCTGAGGTTTTGGACAGCACGCCGCCAGTGCCGCCAAAGCCTTCGGACATTGCCTGCATCATGTACACCAGCGGCACCACTGGCAACCCAAAGGGTGTTTTGCTGTCGCATCGTAACCTAATCTCTGCCGGTAAGCATCTGCGTACTGTCCACACGCACACGCGTGCGCTAACAACAGTTCCCAGTGGCTGGCACTGGCACCATGCTTGAGCATCACCTTGCCGAGAGAGACGTCATTCTTGCGTATCTTCCCCTTGCTCACGTGCTCGAGTTTATTGTGGAGCACTTGGCCATGTTCTTTGGTCTGGAGATTGGCTACGGCTCACCGCGCACACTCACCGATACCAGCGTACGCAACTGCCTGGGCGATCTGCGTGAACTTCGCCCCACTATCATGACCGGTGTGCCGGCTGTCTGGGATACCATCCGTAAGGCTGTCCTCACCAAGCTGCAGAGTGCTGGTCCCATTGTACAAAACATCTTCAACGCTGCGTTCAAGCTCAAATGGTCGCTGATGCAGGCTGGCATGCCCACGGCCTTTCTCGATCCGGTCTTTGCCAAAATTCGCGATCAGACAGGCGGTCGTCTGCGTTTTGCGCTGAGTGGTGGTGCTGCCATCAGCGAGGCCTCTCAGCAGTTCCTCACCGTGACAGTGTGCCCGATTCTGCAGGGTTACGGCATGACGGAAAGCTGCGGCATGTGCACGATCCTTGCACCGGAGATGTTCCAGCTCAAGGCCAGTGGCGCGCCAGTGCCCTGCATTGAGATTAAGCTGGTCGATGTGCCCGAAGCCGGCTACTACACCCATGCTGAGGTGTCGCGCGGCGAAGTATGGATGCGCGGCCCTGCCGTCACCACTGGCTACTACAAGAATCCCGAAGTGACGGCCGAGGCGTTTACCGACGACGGTTGGCTGATGACGGGCGATATCGGCCAGTGGAATCCGGATGGCACGCTCACACTCATTGATCGCAAAAAGAACCTGGTCAAACTGTCGCACGGCGAGTACATTGCGCTGGAGAAGCTCGAAAGCATCTACAAGGCGGCCCATATCGTCGCCAACATCTGCATCTACGCCGACAGCAGCCGCAGCCGTGCTATCGCGCTGGTCGTGCCGCCGGAGAAGGAGATTGAGCGCATCGGCCAGGAGCTGGGCCTGTCGGGCGGCTTTGGCGACTTGTGCGAGAAGCGTGAAGTGCGCGACCAGGCATTGCAGGAGATTCTAAAGGAGGCAAAGACCCAAGGTCTTCGCGGTGCCGAACTTATTGGTGACGTTTTCCTTTGCGAAGAAGAGTGGACCGCACAGAACGGCCTGCTTACGGCCGCGCAGAAGCTGAAGCGCACCGACATCTACAGAGAGTTCAACTCGGCGATCGAGGAAATGTATGCCCGCATTGGTTAGGTTTTTGCCATGCGCTGCTCTGTATGCATTTTAATATAGTGTCTGTCATGAAAGATATTACGCTCTTCAGTGGCTTGGCGAAGGTTACAGCGGCTGCATCGTAGCGACGTGCTTAGTGCACGTAGACGGACTGATCGCCAGCAGCAAGAGACGGATACGACGCAAGCAGCTTTTTGGTGTCGCCATGCGTCGCCTCGCTCTCCACCAGACGAAACTCGTTTTCGGTCAGGGTCTGTGCAACTGGCGCGTAGAAACGGGACACGACGGCATAAACGCGCTGCCACTTGTGCTCTTGCGCGTGTTCCAAGGCCGTGCTCAACAGACGAGCACCCACCGCGTCGTTACGATGGTGAGCGTGAAGTGCAAGACGAATTGTGCCGTCGGTCGCGTCTCCGCCAGAAGCACCGTGTGCCAGTGAGCTAGCCCGGACAGCACCGACGTAGCGACCCTGCACAAGTGCCACCCAAATCGCTGGCTCCTGCTCGTTTTTGGCAGCCTCTTTGGCGCTCTTCTTGCCTCGAGCCGGACGCTCGTTTTCGCTGCTGAGATTATCCAGCTGCCACAGGGTCTGCTCGGCGGTGCACCAGTGCTCGTAGATGCTAAACGTGCGCCACATGAACAGCAGCATGATTGCCGTGGCGGCAGCAATAAAGGTGAATGGCGCAGAGACAAGCGCTTCATGCAGCTCCTCGTCCGTCAGGCCCAGTAGGTTGGTGATATGGACACCAGGAGCACGACCGTGAGAGGCCCAGCGCCGCAGCAGCTCCATCATGACAGCCCACACTGGCACCAGAGCCGCCCATGGCGTCAGCGTATGCATAAACTGGCGGTGAAGCGAGAGAGCGGCACACTCGGTCGACTCGCTCTTGAGCAGCTGCACCACTGCCTCGCGGTCGCGTGCCACTGCCGTGCGGACTGTCAGCTGGTCGAGGCGCTCCAGCTGCACAGGAACAGCCTCCTGGGAAGCGGGCGGAGCACGTAGAGTACGCAGGGTATTCATGGCGATACAGGAGATGGAAACAGGGACGAGGTGTCCTGCGCGTAAAGACACAATGTCGCAGCCTTATCTAGGTCTGGTTTATCTGGATCCCTGCGGCGATAATCTTACCCGACGCTTCCAACAGAACACCCCTTGCCCTTTAAACGCACTCGCCTCTCAGCCACTCCGCCTTCCATCCTGCAGTTCTAACGAAAATCCCGCCAACTGTAGTACGCTACCACCTGCACGGGCATACGCAACACTATGACGGTAGTCATTGGAATTAGGTCCGCTGCGATTGGCATTCGTTTGCAACGGCATCGCTTGCCTGGCTAATACGAGCGACAAATCGCCACTGCGCACGCACTGTCTCCTGGACACAGTGGGCCGTCCTGTTCTGGGAAGACGGTGAGCTCAGTCTGGCGTGCCCCGCCTAAAGACGACTTCTAACGCTGAAGCGTCCTCCAACTGTCTCATGCCAGACGCTTGGGCGTGCTCTCACCCGCATTCTCCCCAACTGCCGCATCCTCAACCAAGACGACTACTACAAGGTGTGCTGAGCAGCAATGGACTGCGTGACGCATCACACTGACGCGCAAACACTTGCACTGGAGGCAGCCAGACTCTGAAATTCCCGTTGATCCAGAGACTGGCCTGGATAACTGGGACACGCCAGCCGCAGTGGACTTTGATCAGTTCATCGCCGCCATCGACGCTGCGCGCGCCATCAACGCATCGACAGATCAGCCGCCAACATGGGGCACGGCTCAGTCCTACATACCCACCCCACCTATTGAGCGGCCACAGCAAGGCGCAGCTGTAGACGACGGCGCGGTGGACGAACGCGTGCTGTTTGAGCTGCGTGATGCGCTGCACAGCTCATATCAAGCTGAACGCTTCATTGTGGTGGATGGGTTTCTTCTATTTGCTGATCCGCGTGTTGCCGAACACCTGGACGTGCGCGTGTTTGTCACTGCAAGCAAGACAACGCTGCAGCGGCGACGAGATGCACGTGTCGGCTACACCACCGTTGAGGGTACGTGCACCGCGCACCACCATGGCGATGATAATGTCGGCCAGCGGCCGTTGCTCACATAGTCGGGTGGCACGTAGGATTCTGGCAGGATCCGCCAGGCTATTTTGACAAAATTGTATGGCCAAACTATGTGCTCCACCATCACACGCTGCTGGAGCTGATTGGCATCAATGGCGAGAAAAGCGACCAAGCACAGATCCCCGGGCTGCTCGTGCTAAACTCGGACGCCGAAGAGTCGGCCGCCTCGCTGCGCCGGCTGACAAAATTCGTGGTGCAGCATATGAACGCACAGCCGCGCACACTTCCCATCACCTGTCCTCCCTCGCCGTAGCGCGATGCGTCGGCGTTCATATGACATCTCTGTCATCCTTCACATGTGTACTCATTCATTTGCATTAAATTGCCAACAGCCAGTGCCCGCAACTGCTCAGCGCGTGTGTACACTGCATGTGCGCCGACATGTGCTATGCTGTCGGTTCGGTCAAAAGGTAGCGCAGCAGTGCGCTTACCACCGTAACGCTCAGACTGTTGCCTAGTGCGCGGTAGCGCTGTCGCCGTGTCACAGTGTCGGGGAAACCAAAGGTTTCCGGAAAGCCCATCAGCCGTGCAATCTCTCGCTCGGTAAAATAGCGTAGACGAAGGTGGGCAAGCGGGTGCTCACTCTCCTGCGACGATGCATCACGTGGCTCTATCCCTTGGAAGTGCTCAAATGCCGCAGCCGTCTGTCGTGGTCACGCATTCGTATCAGTGCAGCCGGCGAGCACAAGCAGCGGACACTGGCTTACATCGACATCAGCATTCAACTGCACAATGGAACCTGTGCCGCGAACATGGTGACCGTATCCTAGCACATCACCGCCATTGGTTACACGCGCCGGCTGTTGCTATCCCCACGCTGTCATACCCTTGGTGAAACAGCAGGAGCGCCGAGATGTCGGCTTTACAATGTCTACGCCAGCCTGCATCAGCCAAAGAGTCCATATGCGCCAACCAGGCTATGACACACCGAAAAGCCAGCCGTGTTTATCCAGGGTCTAGAGACTCGCAACAAGCCAAATTAATCGCTGGCGGGCTGTTGCAGCGCAGTCGCTTGAGCCTACCTTTTGCTCAATAGCATACGACGACTCAACCTGCGGGTCGTCTAGTTGCAGATACTCGCTAATCTCCCGTACATCCGTCAACGTACGCGCCTCCTGGGTCTCCAGATTGCTCAAAAGCAGACTATCTGTCTGCGCTCTTGTACCTGGCAAAGCAGCGTTGGGGCTCAGGGATGCACAGACTCTCTCTCTCTCTCGCACAGAGAGGCCAAATTTGCACCATTGAAGTGCAGGCATCAGCACAACTTACCTGGCAGCGTATGTTGCACCGGCGGACACCCACTCGTCGCTGCGTCTGCACAGGCCTCTTGCTCGTCATCCAGAAACTTCAGCGGCTTGCGCTTCGCCTATTCGCGTAGACCCATGAATAATCACCCTCACACCAGTGGTCACCGCCGGGCGTACATACCACCAGGTAGTAGCGCAGTCTAGCATTGGGCACACCAAACTGGAGCGGCGTGAGCAGAAACTCGCGGAATGCGTAGCCCATGCGCTCCAGCTGCTCTACAAGCGCCGAACGTGTTTCTGAAACCTGTCCGCATGTCAGCATGCTGCAAAGCGCACTTGCGGCCTTGTGTCGCCATACCTCAAAGCCCTTCACGTTCTCTACGAGAAGGTATTTCGGGGGATGTTGCATGCTTCCCAGCATGTCAATAATCCGCAGAAAGCTCTTGGCACGACTGTCCTCGGACCCAAGCTGCCTGCCAGTTCGCGTGTACTGCACATGCCATGGCTGTGGTCAGGCAAAGCATGCTTGCGCCAAGGCTACGCGTGCCTCCTACCGGCTGGCATGGTGGCGACATGAGGTAGATATCGGCCGCGAGGGCCTCGTACTCTTGCATCGACACCGACTCCACCAAACTCTACATGCAGACACGTGTTCCAATGGTGAGCAAGGGTGTCTATCTTTGGCCGGTCATGCTGTCGCCCTTACCGCGCACATGCGAACGCCTGGAAAGTTGTGCGCATACACGGCACGCGTCACATCGTTCACATCAAGTGCCAGCACCACCTCTGCATCGACCTTGGCCTCGCGTAGCGAGAGGTGCTACGAACTAGGTTGGCACTGGGCAGCGTAGCCGGCTAGACGCTCGCCACAACACGCTTACCATACCACCTACGTCGCCCATAGAGCATTAGCAAGTATACGACGTCGCCAGACCCATGTCCTACGCCAAGAGAGGCCTTGCACTCGCAGACACACCAATGCCAGCGTAGAATTCCAGTACACGTAGTGGTCGATCCATAGTCTGTGGCCAGGCAGAAAACGTGAAAGAAAACACAGGCGTAGAAGCCATTTAACACGGTCGCTACCAAACAAGGCACTCTGCATGTTGCCTTGCTATACTCCTCCTCATCCCCACCAACCAACTTTTGCGCCATACAACCACCACCGCCTACCTTCATAATATCGTCTTGAGCTTGAGTCTGGTTCAAGCGCCGCCGCACCTGCTTTGCATTGTTGATTCTTGCCAACTAGAAGGATAGTCGCAGCCCAACCAGCGTCACACCCTTCTTCTGTGCAATTGTTCAACGCTCACCAGCTATAAGCGCGTCCTTGGCTGCTATCCACATGATTCCGCGCGGAAAATATCTACTAGTGCTTGCAGCCGTGGCTGCTGGTGCGCTCAGCATTGCCTGTGTGGCTCATGGCCTGCCGGTTGATAGTGGCAAGTAGTGCGGGTGCTCAGGGCGAGACTGTACCCGCGCTAATGCTATGCAATGCGCAGACACTCCTGAGGCACCGCTTTTGGACGCCTCGTCTTCCGAGCCATCTGCGGCATCGCCAAAGAAGGGCGGTATCCGTCGTCCGCCGCTAATCCAGCATGAGTCGGTCCCCATTGAAGACGCTGCCCCTACATCACCGCCGAATGATGACGATACAGTAGAGGTGCAATCGGCTCCGACACCGTCAGCTGATGACAGTACGGGCAAGAGGGGTATTAGACGTCCACCAGCGGTCCAGATTGAGCAGGGGCCACCGGTTCAAACATCCGAGTCTGCTGATGTTGCCACGCCGACTACTACTGATCCATCTGCAACGGTTACCGCCGATGCTGCACCCACCACACGGGCTACATCGGGTCTCCGAAAGCCGCCAGCGGTCCAGATTGAACAGGGGCCACCGGTAGTACCGGAGACGTCGCCATCCTTGGCGCAGACGCCACCGCCAGCGGCTCAGCCGACAATGTCGCCCACCCAGACCTTGGCATCCTCGGCGACAGCATCTGCAGAGGCACCAACGGCGACTCCGGTTCCAAGCCAGACATCGGAAACAACCCCGCCTCCTCCTATTCTGCCAGTTTCTACGACCAGTCCACCAACAGTAGAGGCAGCGCCAGCAGTTCAGACACCCACTGCGACAGTCCCGCCAGCTGTGCCAACCGTAGCACCAGCGCCTGTAGTCCAGTCTTTGATGGCACCGGAAGCGAGCCCATCTTTGGCTTTGACCAACACGATAGAAAGCCCATCGGCAACTTTGACTACAGCGCAGCTTGAATCGTACCAGCAAACACCTACAGATAGCTATGCGCCGACAGATACAGCCCCGACACCAGCGCAGCAGGATGCAAGGGACAAGCGCATGCATGCTGCAGCATACAAGGTGCAAGCTACACCCTCATGGCATGCGCCTTCGCATAACGTAGCATCAAAAGGCGCGCCGCGTCGCTATCGCTGCATCGTCAAGCACGCTGTGTAGCCGCCTTCTCGTCTCAATAAATACGCATTTATAGTGCAGTCATTCATGCACGTGTTGTACGCCTATGTACACGCCATAGCAGATCAACGGAGCCAAAGATGTGGTGGTAGTGCAGGTTCCAGAATGGGGTACAGGCAACAGCTACGCCAAGAATTGCCCCTCTCTGTCCGTGCACAAAAGCCAGGGACAAGGCCCACCGCCACCCGGTCAACAGCCAGCTGCTCACTACATCCACCCCATTCCATTTATACAACACCGACACCCTCTGCCTATAGTGCCTATTGAAGCGGCTGTCGGCGCCATGGAATCCCCAGCGCTGGGTACGTGTACGCGTCCCCGGTCACACATGCAAATGCACTGATTACCGCGTACAGACAAGCGCGCTCTGGAGAGTGGCGCTCCGGCGTCCCGTACCAGTCACCAGCTGAGAGCGCTGGTAAGGAGCATCCTGTTGGAGGATGACCCGCAACGCAAACTTACATTGAAGGAATCTGTGCAGACGCGCAAAACACTCTCGTATCAGAAGCGTCAGATGTTTGTAAACGTCTGCTGTATCGCGTGAGTGTCACAGGCAACCTTCTTCTTGGCACGTGCACTGACAGGCGTCGGCTGTGTCTGCGATAGCCTGTGTCCTATATTGATGGTGGCCATCTCCGGTATTCTTGGCATTGTCGTTTCCAAGTTGGCCATGGATTCGCTGGAAGTCACCGGTATGCAAAGGCCGCGTGCCGCTTTGTGTAGCGATCGCAGATGCACTAACGGCGTGGCCAATACAGAAACCCTGCATTGTTCCAACGCAACGGTCGACGTTACGCCGGGCGATCAGGTCCCCGGTGCTACGCCGGGTATGAAAGTGCTGAACAGCCGCATGCCAAGTGTATCCTTCAGCATGGGAGGTAGCGCGGAGAACAGGGCGTCGCCGTACAGCCAGCCGGCGTGCGTGAACTGGTTTGAACACAGCTATCCGTCGCGTGCACCGTACGAGACTATCACCGGCGTAAACCCAGCATTTCGACGTGACAGGTTAGTTGGCTGTGACCATCCTAGCTTGCAGCGACGTGCAACTAACCACGGACACACTAGCACCTACTTGCCCGACCCACCCGGGGGCTGGCTCGGCACAGAGCAAATGCGCAAACCAGACCGTCTTCTTCAGTTGCAAAACTTTCCATGGGCCTATGTTCTCGACGCGCCGGGGGTTGATTCTGGACGCAAAGAGCGGCTGCCGGCTTCCGGTGATCTGCAAACCCTTATCAGGGGCCTTAATGCCACAAATTTGCCTGGTGCAGGTGCGGTTATCTGCGTGCGGTGCAGAATGAGGCACATGAATGGAGGAGACGCTGACATGGTATTTTGAACAGCCGGACTCCTCGGTGCCATCGACACCAATGCGTACATCAACGTTACTTCTCTGCCCGGCTCGGTGGACCTGTGGCAGGTAGAAGCCGCTCAGCCGATTCCGTTCTACAACAAAGTGGCCGGTATGTCGACAGAAGGTGTCGACGACCTTTTGACAGAGGACATTCGCAGGTAAATGCAAATGTGCCGCACCATCTATCCGCGCACTCTGCTGATGTTTCCCGGTTTATTACAGCATGGTGAATCGCATTATGCAATTAGACGACTCGGACGAATCGACGGCAACGTATGTACACCGTTTACCAACCCGCATCGCAGCTCGAACTGCTAACAGTGAGATGTCATAACAGGGATCTGCAGCTTCTCAGCATCAGCAAAATCTTGACGGACATGCCATGGGGAGGTAGGTGCTGTAGTTGCGGCGAAAGCAAGACCTTGGCCGAGTCAACTGCTGACACTGCTCTGCGACAGCAATCCTATTTGAAGAAGTAGATAGCGCAGCCAGAAAGTGGAAATACACCATGCAGATGGGCACCGACAAACGCATTCTACGGGCCGGTCCCTTCCCGAGCCAAGGACTTCGTCAGATAGCGCAGCAAGCGCAGCTGAGCAATGCAATGGGTGAGCAACCGGTGCAGTGGGGGTAGACATGCACCCTGGCACATCACAAAGTACATGTTGCTAACACGCTATGCGCATCATTCAAGTCAAAATGGCGTCGGGGAATAGTGGCGCTACCATCGCCCACGGATTACGGGTACGTACACGCGCCCCAGAAGCGCCCTGCGTGCTAAACACTCACCACCTGGTCTGACCTGCAATGTCCTAGGCGTTCCCTCAACTTCGGCGCACAGAGCTGGATCTGCCTATTGGAACGCTGGTCGGCCGAGTTCTTTTTCCCTTTGGTCAGTAACTTGGCAACCCTTTAGGTCGACTGTACACTCATTTGGCGGCTCATCGGCGCGGTCGTGGCGACATAACAGGTATATCCTTCCTGCTGCCGATTTTCGTCATTATGCTGGTTCGCGAGAAAGAAGACCGAATCTATGTGATGATGAGTATGGTAAGCCAACCTTGTGCAAACACCACGCACACGAACAAGTGGTTGACGCAAAACGCGATTTGTCGACAGAGCGGGATGAAGCCGCGAAACTACTACATGGCCCACATCCTGCACTTTCTGGCTCTGCAGCTGATAGCATCGGTCGTGTTTATCATCACTGGCGTGGCATTCCAGATGCAGCTGTTTACTCTGACAGACCCCGCAGTCTACATCATTCTGCTGCTTATCTGGGCCTTTGCACAGATCACGCTGGCCTTCTTCCTAGCTTGTTTCTTCTCCAAGAGCCGCACCGCTTTGGGTAGGAACGAACGACTGTGCGCTAGCGAAACATCGTCCTTTTGCTCACAACATACTCGCTCGTCGCAGTAACGGTGTTTCTTCTTGTACTTGGCGGTGTCATGATCAACGCGGCTGTCGGTGAGCAATAAGATTATGTGTGTGCGAGCTTGACCAGGAGACAGATGCTAACATTCAAACGCACATGCTAGACCAACTTTCTCCTGACGCAATCAGCGTAGCCTATTTCATCTGGCCACCGTTTGCCTTTTATCGCGCTCTGTCGCGCATCAATGTGGCCAGCGTGTCAAACAAGGTGCCGGTATGTACATGCCACCGCTGCACATAAGCATAGCCTTGTAGTCTTACTCGATACTATTCGTCTCGCCGCATCAATCTGGCGACTGTTCCACCTTGTCCTGACGTGCCGTTCAGCCCTATCGACTTTCCGATCTGACACCCTCCAACGAAGTGTCGCAGGGGATGATAGCATTGACTTGCGGCGTGATCATCTACTTACTGTTAGCCGGGTGAGTTTACCATCCAGCAATCTGCGCGCTAGCTGTCTTGTTTGCTCACGCAGGCACATCGACGTTACTGTACGGCGCCCATTCGCCAGCTATCTCAACTCGGTGCTGCCAAGAGAGTACGGTGTTCGACGCCCCTGGCATTTCCCCATCACAGACTTGGTAAAATGGCTCAAGAACCGCACTAGTAAGCGAGCAGAACCGCAGCTTGGCGGACTTAAGGTGACTAGCGACGCACTGCGCACCATCAACCGCAAAGCAGCGCTGATGCATTGCGGCTAAAACAAATAGGATGCGGACGGATACAATGCACTTGATATCGAGGCAAGTGGCCATCAGAATTACCTGTTTTCGGTGCGCTAACAGTACATGTTGCTGATGGCTGATTAGGGTGAAGACGACGACGTCAAGGCCGAGCGTCAACGCGTGCTTTCAAATCAGCATCCAGCAGCATCCCCGTTAATTCTAAAGCGTATGCGCAAGGTGTACACAAATGGCAAGCTTGCCGTGAAAGACGTCACCTTTGCCATTGAGGTATGTTGCCGCGGCTGCTCTAGCTCTCAAACGATCCATCGACTAACCCTCAAAACCAGTCTGGCGTTGTCTTTGGCCTGTTGGGACCGAATGGTGCTGGTAAAACCACGCTGATCAGCATTCTGACTGGCCTGTACGAATCCACTGCAGGTAAACCTTGTGACGCGTATCACTAGCATCTGGTGCAAATGCAACGCAATGCTGTGCTAACTGCAGCGCACATCGTAGGACATGCGTGGCTCAACGGATTCGACACGCATACCGAGATGGACCAAGTGTACATGACCATGGGCGTTTGCCCGCAGGTTAGGCTGAATGCGCAAGCCTATCAGCATCGCCAAGGTGTACCATATTTGTACTAACGCTACCTTTTACGCTTCACCAGCACGACATTCTTTGGGAGGATCTGACGGTGGAAGAGCATCTGCTATTTTACGCGCGTCTCAAGGGTGTCCCTGTGGCCGAGGAAGAAAGTGCTGTAACTGAAGCCATCGAGCACGTGGCTCTACAAAAGTTCCGCACTCGGCTTTCAAAGGGACTCAGCGGCGGCGAGAAGCGTCGTTTGTCCATTGCGATATCATTGATTGGTAATCCTGGTGTCGTGTTTTTGGATGAGCCAACGGTAAGTGCGAGCGTGTTTGTGTCCTACAGAGTGATTGGACCGAGCTCAGACGCCGCTTGACGCGACATAGACTGGCTTGGACCCTGAAGTGAAACGAGTTATTTGGAACATTATCGACCGGGCCAAGCAAGGGCGCACTGTTATCCTGGTAGGCCTACATGAAGGCAGGTATGCTGGCATGTGTATCTATTCTAACGTGTCTGCCATACCCATCTGCTCGACCACCACGCTATTTCAGACCACTCACTCTATGGAAGAAGCAGAGGTGTTGTGCAGCCGCATTGGTATCATGGCAAAGGGAGCATTGCGCTGCTTTGGCTCGGTGCCGCATCTTAAAGACGTATACGGAAAGGGGTTCCGCGTATCGCTCACGGGAAGCGCTGAACGGCTGCCGGCTGCCTGCAGGTTGTTATGAAAAAGCCTACTAAGATGACAGCCTAAAGCTGACACGGTGCTCGTCACAACAGATTCTTGGAAAGTCTATTGCCTCAAGGCTGGATCTCTATTGATTCCTTTACCACCAGTGCACTATACGAGTTCAAGCCGTCGGCTGACACGCTCTCCACTCTCTTTGAAACTTTGGAGGCGCGCAAGGAAGAGTTTGGCATTGAGGACTGGGGTATCTCGCAGACTAGGTAGGCAATCTAACTGTTTGCACAAGTAAGCGGCCTATGCACTGACATACTGTGCTACAGCCTGGAAGAAGTATTCCTCAGAATCGTAAACGGTGGGTGTAGCACGATCTTGCGCTCGGTGGTGTCCCCTGACATAGTCTAACTCGTGCACACTTTGCGCGATACAGAGGCGGACGCCGATGCAGAATAGCCGTGTGCTATCGCTCTCAGCACGGCAACAAACTGCACAGACTACTGTCTATGACAGTATGACGTACCGTTGAACAGTGGTGTGATGCTTGAAATTTAGTAAACGCCATACCATTTGCCAATACCATGCACGCGCAAAGACCACAAGCGCACATGTTTGCCTCACGACTCGCGTCTTTCTTTGTATCTTTGATACGCTTTTGTGCCCATGTGCAGCACAATACTGTTAATTAGACTATCTGAGCAATGTTGTGGATTATAGTGACCTTCAAGAATCACTATGGAATCATTACAAAAGTCAGCAATTTGAAAATGAACAGAGGACAACCTCGTAACGGTGCTTCAAACACTAGGAGACACACGTTGGCCGATGATGGCCAGTCACAGACAACAACCAACTAGCGTAGAAAATGTGTGCTCACTAGGGTCCGCATCTGTTTGGTAGAACATGCCCCTACCTAATACATGTCGAGCAGCTTGTACATGAAACATTTCCAATTTTGCGTAGTTCATGGCCACCCATGATGATTCCATCAGTGTTTGTCAACTTTCCGCAGCTCTTTAAGCGTCTAGTGCTCTAGTCTGGTAAGCAGGTAGCAAAAAAACGCGCGGCCTTTTTTTTTTTTTAAGAAAAAAACGCGCGGCCGCCTCATTTTGAGTATTTGAACTAGTCGTGGTGGCTACC
>KZ992861.1:0-13987 GCA_003614735.1 Thamnocephalis sphaerospora | reverse complement strand
TCGACTGCATCTGCCGGGCCGCCGTCTTGCACTGCCGTCGGATACCGCGTTAGATGGCCTGCCGATCTTTTACATTGGTGGCGAGGGTCGCACACTCACCAACCTGATCATGACCCACAGCAAGAGCGAGGTGGGAGCGAGACTGCGGCTATCGTGCACACTGAATCTACGTGCTCACGAAACGCGCTAGGTGCACAGCTTCAATCCGGTCACCAACAGCGTGCGCCTAGAATCTGCGCAGGTGAACCGTGCACTGATGCGCCGCTACTTTTTGGTGCAAAAGGCCAAGGATGCCGACATTATTGGCATCGTTGTTGGTACTCTGGGCGTGGGTATGTCCGTGGCACTGACCATTCGCCATTCGTGCATGGTTTCCATTAACACTGGGTATGTTTGGCAGCATCTTACATGCGCGTTATCGAGCATCTGAAGCAGATGATTCGCAACGCTGGTAAAAAGTACTATGTCTTTTCCGTTGGCAAGCTGAACGTGGCCAAGCTGGCCAACTTTCCGGAAATTGACATGTTTGTTCTGGTAGCTTGCCCAGAAAACAGCCTGATTGACGGCAAGGTAGGAGAGGAGCGGTAGCACAGGCGTGGCTGTGAAAGCACACGGCTTACCGCCCATCTCCGTACATTTGATAGGAGTTTTACCGTCCAGTTGTGACGCCATTTGAGCTGGATCTAGCTCTGGTCAAGTGAGTATGCGGTCACTGTGCACGCACTGCCTAGCTAGTTCTTCAGCTGACCCGCGTATTTGCAGGGGCCGTGAATGGACTGGCGACTTTATCGTCAACTTTCGTGAGATTCTGCAGCGTACGTATCGCAGCATGCATGGTGTATTCGTACCGGTGGTGCTAATTAGCATCGACATCAACAGGCCAGGAGACAGAGAGAGATACCGAAGAGGGCAGCAGCGAGCCAGGAGCAGAGAACGTTACTACCATTGCTGCCGATGGTGATAGCAACAATGACGACGCAGACGAGGATGATGAGGACGTGCCGCACTTT
Source organism: Thamnocephalis sphaerospora (assembly GCA_003614735.1). Lineage (NCBI taxonomy): Eukaryota > Fungi > Zoopagomycota > Zoopagomycetes > Zoopagales > Sigmoideomycetaceae > Thamnocephalis > Thamnocephalis sphaerospora. Next base: position 12,977 of record KZ992861.1, on the reverse strand, counting down.
TCGCTCATCTCGGGACAGCTAAAGCACGGGCGTCGCTTCCATGCTACAGCAAATGAAGACACAGGCAAGTGTTGTGACCATGTGATGGCTGTAACATAATACTAACAGCCTGAGCTTATGGCCTGTGCGACGACAGCAACAAGCGATGTTACCTCTGGCGTATCTTCACTGACACTACGCAATCAAGGTACTCAGCTGGCCGCATGGAAAAACAGCCCGGCCGTGGAATTCCTTGCCAAGCGCGAATTTGGCGGACTGGAGCAGCGCCTGGGAGAAGATGCACCCGTCGAGGTGGAGGAAGGCCGTAGCGGCATCGCGCGCGGCTACTCTGATGAGCCAGGTCATGCTGCTCGCCAATAAAGCTCCCGCCGCACTCTGTGCTGATTGGCCGTGTGACTGACAATTGAAATGTAAACAACGCCGTCATCCACCGTCTAAACAACCACTGACCACACCATCGCCACCGTCAATCCATCATCCATCCATCCGTCCGCGACGTCTATCGGACCGATCGAGTTGTGTGGATTCTCTCTAGCACCATGTCCGCGGTAGGTGGTGGTGTCAGAACGCTGGGCGTCATCTGGGCCAGCCAAGAGGCATTGTGTGGTGGCGTATCGGTGTGGTGGTCATCAAGTGGCGATCGCACCCTGGATGAGCGGTCATCGTCCTGGGTCGATGCATCGATGCGACTGCCTTGGGCCGCGATCGCGCTCATACTTGGCGGATTCAGCATTGATGACACGCGATGCACGGTTGACTGACGTGTTTGCGGCATCTAGTTTGTCCCCGTCAATCCAAAGCCGTTCCTGCAGGGCCTCATCAACAAGCCGGTGATGGTGAAGCTCAAGTGGGGCTTGGAATACCGCGGCCATCTGCTGTCCACCGACTCGTACATGAATCTCCAGGTGAGGCCTAGCTGGCAGACTAGCGGCCATACGTTGATACTGATGTAGCCTCGCTTGCGTAGCTGGCCAACACGGAGGAGTATAAGGATGGCGTGTCGACGGGTGCGCTAGGCGAAGTGCTGATCCGGTAGGTGTGCGCTGGCAGCGATGTGCAGAGGCATTAGACGCTCATGACGCGCGGATGTGGCTGTTAGGTGCAACAACGTACTCTACATCCGCGGTCTGGAGGACGAGATGGAGACGTGATGAGGATGTGGCGCAGTCCGCGTCGCCGCAGACATTCACATGGAAGACGCGAACCACCTGGTGGACCGAAGCGCGTGTGTGCATGAACCTGTATTGCCAAAACAACGCGCTATTGTGTAGAAAAGCACATAAGTACACTTGCATGGTGCCGCGCCAGATCGGAAAAGCCTGGCGGCGGCGGCTATGATACACGGCAGTGGCCAAGCACTATAGAGGAATATCGGCGCTCGGGAACATCCAGTCATCCTCGTGCATATTGTCCACCATCTTATCCAGCGCCGTCATCTCTTCCTCAAACGCAGCCATGGCCGCGGTGTTGACGTGGGTCAGCCACTCTGTTGATTTACACGTACACGCAGGTTAGCGTAGAGACATGGACGGCCAGTGCATTGCTACTTGCCTTCGTCGCGGAATGTGTTATTCACCAGACGCACTTGCTGCAGTATATCGGCGCAAGTGCATTCGTACTCAAAAGTGTTCACTATGTTACGCGCCACCACATGAGTCGGTGCAGAATGGACACGTGGCATGCGTCAGCGCCAAGACATACCCTTGTGGTCCGAAAGATTGTAGAGATGTGATGCATCCAGCATTGCCAAGCGTGGGTGCGGGCGTTCAAAAGGAGAGGACACTACAGGCATTACCTGCGCTCTTGGCGTGGCCATCAGCGAAGAGAATGACGATGACGCTGTCGCAGCAGCGGCAGCCAGACCAGTCAGTACCCCACTGCGCACACGGCCAATGATCGGCGGTGGTGCCGGTGGCGGCGTAGTCAGGAGAGGCGGCGTCGTTTGGCGTCGACGTGCGGACGGAGTCGGCGACTCTTGCCGCAATATTTCGTGGCCAATTTGCCGCGGTGGCGGTGTCTGGTCACCCGGTGCACCTGGCGTCAGAAACGCACTGCCACCATGGTGCACTGGCGACTGATACCTCCGCGTCGGCGACTGATAGAGCGACTTTGGCGTCTGCGGCCGCGAGTAGTAGGCATGACGGCGCGCTTGATATGTGGGCGGAGAGGCGCCTGGCCTCGTCAGCCGGTACGAGTGCAGCTGCTCTGGCTCCACAGGTACATGCGTCGGCACCACGTAGGGATTGGACGAGCCGCGCTCGTTAAGCAACTGTTCAAGAACGAGGCGGCGCAGCTCCTCCTCCGGATTGACGTTATTCTGTTGCTCCGACTCGGACGCTGCGTCAGACATGGTGCGTGGAAACGTGATTCAAGGCGATGAAGTGTTTACAAACGACAAGGTTGGCGCGTCCAGTCCTGTGCGTCGACATTTCTTTGATTCCTTGGCAACTTTAGTCACCTCCTCTTCCCACCGTCCATCTAGCACTGCAACGTCCACCGCCACCGCAATGAGCTTTTTCAAGATGACAGGCGCAGCAGACGGAGCCAGCGGGTCGTCGGCTGCACCAGAGAGCGGAAACTCGACTGGCGCCAGCAATTGGACAGGCCTGTTGCGCCAGGCCGTTACCTCAATGGAACAGCATATCGACCGTGTCCTGGATGCTCCGACTGCGCGGCCGCCAACAAGTAAGTAAAAACAGCAATGACAAGCGACGCAGGACGGACATGCTATCGATGCACATGCTGACGAGTGCATACGAACGCAGGCGCCGGTGCAGCAGGTGGCAGCCGACACACCTCTACGCCCATGCAACGCGCGCAAAGCGATACAAGACTAGCGCGTCGTCTCGAAGCCACCGTACGACAGTCGCTGGCACGTCCGGCGTCTAGCGACGCTGGCTCGGATGGCGAACGGTCGCAATCGCTACCGCCCCAAATGCGATCTACGGTAAAGGGGAAAGATGTGCCAGAGCCAGTAGCGAAAGCAACACCGCCTGAGAAACCAGCAGCAGTGCAGGAGGCGGAAACGAAGCGCCGGAAAAAGAAAAGAAAGCAGCACAAGAACAAGGCATTAGCCTCAAAGACGGCGGGTGAGGAACCTGAAGCACAGGTGTCAGACTACGAAAACAACGATGCAAGTGCCGATGAACCTACGGATGTGGCGCTGAATGGCAACGATTTCGAGGACAGACCAAATGAGGTGGACGCAGATACAGAGTCAAAAGAGTTGCCCCCGACAAAAACGATGACAGAGGTAAACTCAAGATTGGAAATGCAAGAGGATGCTGATGCAAATGAGACAGTAGAAGCAAAGAGTAATGGCACGGAGGATTACGACATAGCATCTACGAACGATGAACCCGAAAAAGGCAGAAACGGCATTGTTGCTCCCCTGGAGCAGGATGAAGGCGAAGCCAAGAAAATTGATGATGATGATGATGATGCTGAAAAAGGCGGTCTGGATAACGAAACACCACCCGCAGAGGAGGAGCTGTTCAAGAATAGTGTAGAAACGCGCGAAAAAGTTGAGGAGGAGGAGGAGGAGGAGGAGCTGCTATGGCTGAGAGATCGTGTTAGAGACTTGGAGAAACAGCTGCAGCAGGCACGCTCCGTAAGCAAACATGTAATGCAACCGTGTTTTCGTAGTGCTGATACAATGGTGGATAGCACAGATGTCTAACGAGAAAGAGCTTTGTCAACTGCGCACCACGGTGGAGGAGCAGACGCGCAAACTTCAAACCAAAGAGGATACAATTGCAGCACTGCTGCGAGAAGGCAAGTATCAGCGTACATGCAGAGAATGAGAGAGAGAAAGAATGACGTGCGTGCGCACCAATGCTAACGTTCAGCACACACACACAGGCGAGCAGCTTTCCAAGCAAGAGCTCAAGGCCATCAACATGGTCAAGAAATTGCGCGCCAAGATTGTTGAAACGGACACTCTGGTGGAGAGTCTGCGTCGACAGCTGTCCAACGCCAAGGATGATGCAGCAAAGCAGGCGCAAAAGGCTACGCTGGCACAAGAGGCGGAAAAGCGGCTAAATGGTGTGTAGATATGCATGGTGCAGAGGACATATAGCTGAAATGTAGCTCAAACGATTGCTTGTGAACGACGTTTAGACCAACTAAAAGCACTGCGCAAGACCAGTGACCAGATGGCAACAAAGAATAAGCAGCTAACAGCCGAGGCAGTAGAGTTGAAGGATTTGAAGCATGTACTGGAGGTGAGACATTGCCGTTTGAATGTGCGGACGCCTTGTACTCTTACACGCTCTACGATGTCATTCTACGACAGGCATCTGTAGCGAGCCTGCGTGATGAGCTCAAGCGCGCGCGAGAAGAGCATCGAGCAGCACAGGCCAGAATGGACGAGGAGGCGTTGGTAAAAGAGGTGAGTGTGACTTTGTTGGACGCGTTTGCGCGCTAGCCATACGCACCAACATGCTTTCTGACATGGCACCGTGCACTTAGCGAAGCAGAGCGGACAAATTTGCTCAGGAGCTGTCCGACACAAAGACCAGGCTGGAGGAGCAGATATCGTCGATGAAGAATGAGGTTTGGACTATGCGCTTATCAGTTGATGGGGGCACGCAGCTCATTTTGTGACCAACCTGTAGATTACTGCACTGCGCACATCCTTGACACGCTCGGAAATGGAGCTGTCCAAGCATGAGAGTGCCTCTCGTGACGAGACGAGGGTAAGGTGCTGGCGCTTGCTCTTTTGCTCCAACATGGTGCTTACTCATTACGCAACACGGGATATAGCGGCTTCGTCTGCAACGTCAAGAGGCAGAAGCCAAGTGCGAAGAACTTGTCTCTGGTACGGATGACTCTGTTGTTGGGTTGATGCAGGAGATGGAGGCGCTCCGGACACAGCAATCAAGTGCGCAGCAGACGTGGAAAAAGCAAGAGCAAGAGTAAGCACACTGATGCATCGTGTACTGTAATGTATGCTAACATGTATGTGCACCGTCAATGTGACAGCTTGCAAAAGCTGGTGTCTCAGCTCCGACGAACAGCCGAGGCCGACCGAGAAAAGGCTGCGCGGACAGAGAGCGAACTTACTGAGCTAGTATGTCCAAGCAGGCAGATGGTGCACTCGCGTGACTGTCTTTATTTAACTTTTGCGTCTCTATATAGCGAGAGCAGTTGCAGCGTGAAGAAGCAGCAGTCACCAAGCAGCGCGAGCAGACGGCACAACTACAGCAGACAGTAGCAGTACGTTGCCCACAATAGCTTACACCATGCCATCCTACTAACGCAATCAATGCCGTCATCTAGGCGCAGAAAGTTGAGCTGACGCAACTTCGGAGCACGCTTTCGAATACGGAAGATCGCCTAACATCGGCACAGCGCGACTTTGCCCAAAAGCTAGCTCTTGCACAGGCTACACCGCCAGTGGAAGCCTTGCCTGCGACGTCGCAGTCTGTGTCACAGTCGCCCATCAAATTGCCATCGGAAAGCGGCCGTGTAGAGGAGACGAGCCCGTTGGCTGCCTCGCCTGTACTTGACAATGCACGTATTTTACCGGCATTCTGCGCGTTTTCTCCTGTTGCTAATATCAATGGCGTGCAATAGCCACCGGTCGAAGCGCAGCGCCGTCCAAGCACCACATCTAGCATTGGTACTCGCCCAAGCATTGATAGCACGCGTACAATGCCGGACCATCAGTTAATGGCCACGATACGACAGCTGGACGGCCAGGTGGCATCACTTCAGGCCAAACTACAAATGACGGCGCGCAGCAAGGATGAGCTTTTGGACGAGCTGGTGGCAGCCACGCGTCGTGCAAAGAAGCTAGAGGAGACGACGGCGCGGCTGGAGCAGGCAGATCGAGAGCGTGCCGAGCTACGCTTGCAATACCAGGAAGCACAGCAGCAGCTGAGCGAGCGTACGGAAGAGATTGCCGAACTGAAGGTGCGTGTTTGGCCAGCAGGTTCATGACATATCGCTGCGCTACTTCGCTTAGCGCTAATTGCCTGTGCAGGTCGACATCGACGATATGAAGGACGTTTATCGACAGCAAGTGTCCGATCTGATTAACAAGATTGAAGAATACTCGCGCAAGAATAGCACGGTGATTGGCCGATAGCCTTGATGCGTTGTTGCATTGTATTTCTGCATTCTCCCAGCCATTTGCCAGTCTGTTCATCCGTGCCACTAAACACACTTACACGAGCATAGCACTCGTGTTACGCCAATCTAGTTTGCAATACGATCAGGGACTTTGTTGGCAATAACACGCAAACGGCATATCATATGCATAAAATGAGAGATAAAAGGAAGAGAATGGATAAATATGCTGATGCGTTGTAGGCCGCCATTGTGCGCAAAAATAAAGCAGGGCAAACACTATTCTGGCGGCAGCGGCCGCAACCGCAGTCCATCCCGACGAGGTAAGAGAGGGCGAGAGAGAGAGAGAGAGAGAGAGTAAACTAGAAAGATGCGCATGCAAGGACACATTAGGCCTGTTTTGCGCCGGCCACGCTAGGCGACAGCATGCCAAAGCGGAAGTCGAGGTCCTGCAGCAGACGCAGCGCACGCCGCGTGCGCCACAGACCAGCGTCGGCCACACGGTCGATGGAGGTGCGCTCGCGCTCGCGCTTGGCCTCTGCGCCGGCCGTGCCCAGACCAAGTGACGACTCGATGCGCGAGAACGGCATCCAGTTCTGCAGCAGCTCGTAGACCATGAGCGTGGTGCCAAACTGCGGCGACGAGCGCAGCACACGCGCCGGACCGCCCTTGAAGAAGGCACGCATGCCCTCCTCACGCCTGATCTTGCGGAAGGCGTCCATGATGCCGTGGTACTGCGTCTGGCCCTGGCGGACCTCCACCTGCAGACGCGTCTTGATCACGTCGGCAGGCGTGGTCAGGTAGGCTGCCGGCATACCGGCAATGGCGCCGGCCGACAACAGCTCCCAGATGTTCAGGCGCTTGCCGTTCTGGCCCTCGTGGAACAGATCCGTCTTGAGATGCGAGTAGGCGGTGAAGTAGATGCCCGAGAACGGAATATCACGCAGCAGACAAGCACCAGCGCCCTTGTACAGACCCAGCAGACCGAGCTCGCGCACGATCCAGACAGCCGAGCGCTGCGGCACATTGGCCACCTTGGCCATCTCGCCCTGCACCTGCAGACGGATCTTGACAATCTCCAGCGGGTTGGTGAAGACCACCTGGCTACCACCGGCCACACAGCCGGCCAGCACCTCGTGCCATATTTTCAGCTCGCCCGTGCGCGGATCGCGGCACGCAGCACGCACAATATCGTTCATGACCAGCTTGATGGCTTTTTCCGGTGCCACACCAACCAGCTGCGGGCCGAGACCGCTATAGAGACCAAGCACACCCTCGTTGCGGATCACCTTGCGGAAGCAGTCCATGCTGTTCTTGTACAGCAGCTCACCGACCACGGCCGAACGCTGGTTCTGCATGCGCGTCTTGACCAGGTCGATCGGATAGACGACCGTCGCACCGACAGCACCGCCAATGGCACCCAGACCAAAGCTGTACGCCTGCTTGAACGCCTCAAGACCAAACGCAGCCATACGGCTCGGTTTCTTGGCCGTCTCACCATCCTGCACCTCAACGGCCGCCAGCTCGCTGCGCGGCATCGTCCAGCTCGGATCCAGCAGCAGGCGGAAATCCTCGGGCCGGAAACGACTGGTCTCCGGGTGTTCCAGCTTAATAAAGTGAAAGATTACGTTTACCTCGAGCGGCGAGAACATGGACGAACGGCCCAGCTGAGCGGCGGCATCCGTAAAGTCCATGCGATCCACGCGATGGTCAGCTGTGTTGCGCGCTGCCGTGCGAATCACCGTGTCGACAGAGTCCAGTTGGCGGACGACGTTGTAGAAGGCGCGCACGGTGGCGTAGTTGACCAGGCCGGTGGTGGTTTCCGCCGACGTGGCCACCGTCTCGCTGGGCGAGTCGGCGTCGCGCTCTAGCTCCACATCGGAGCAGAGCGTGGTCAGATGGTTGAGCACGTAGGCGGAAAGCCGGTGACGCGCCAACGACGAGACCATGTCGCGGAACGCCTCGGGCGTGATGTAGCCGGTGTGTTCGGGGTCGTAGTGGTGGAACGCCTGGCGCAGACGCTCGCCAGGCAGACCGCGCAGCAGCTGCGCAAATTCGGCATATGTCCACCACTGTCGGCCCTCGCCTTGCTTGCCAGCGTGGTTGTACAGACTGAGCCAGGAACAATCGGGGTTGAACGGCGGCGAATCGGCGCGCAGACCGCTGCGCAGCAACTGCCGGAAGCGCTCCATCTCGATGCGGCCAGTACCCTCAGGATCGAACATCCGGTAGGCCAGCTGATACTCGGCGTCCGGCCGGGCAAGCACACGGTGGAACACGACAAAGTCGTCCAAGGACACCAGGCTGCGCCGACGCCGGTCGGCAAAATCGAACAGCAACAGCACATGCTCCTGGCTCAGACGCACTGGCTTGGGGGCGTGTGCCATCTTGGCAGCCTCTAGTTCGTCCACCGTCGGACCCGCCACGCCGCCGGCCACCAGCTGGTCCATGGCAGCCAGGAAGCTGTCCTGATTCAGGTAAAGCTCGCCGTCTGTATGCGGTGTTGCGTGCTGACGAAAGACCAGATGGTAGCGGCGCAGCTCCTCGTCGCTTGACGCCGTCGAGACCGACAGGCCAAGCGTGGCAGGAGTGGTGGGCGTCATAGTCGGCCCCATCACGGCGGAAGTGGCGGTCATGGCGGTAGCAATGGTCGCAGCGGGAGTAGCGGCAGCGGTAGTCGTTGGTGGTCGCAGCAGGCAGCCTACACAAAGTTAGGCGAAAAAGTCTATGAGCGCCAGAGCTGAGATGACAGCGGCACTTGCATCGTTGTTTTCGTAGTCTGACACCTGTGCTTCAGGTTCCTCACCCGCCGTCTTTGAGGCTAATGCCTTGTTCTTGTGCTGCTTTCTTTTCTTTTTCCGGCGCTTCGTTTCCGCCTCCTGCACTGCTGCTGGTTTCTCAGGCGGTGTTGCTTTCGCTACTGGCTCTGGCACATCTTTCCCCTTTACCGTAGATCGCATTTGGGGCGGTAGCGATTGCGACCGTTCGCCATCCGAGCCAGCGTCGCTAGACGCCGGACGTGCCAGCGACTGTCGTACGGTGGCTTCGAGACGACGCGCTAGTCTTGTATCGCTTTGCGCGCGTTGCATGGGCGTAGAGGTGTGTCGGCTGCCACCTGCTGCACCGGCGCCTGCGTTCGTATGCACTCGTCAGCATGTGCATCGATAGCATGTCCGTCCTGCGTCGCTTGTCATTGCTGTTTTTACTTACTTGTTGGCGGCCGCGCAGTCGGAGCATCCAGGACACGGTCGATATGCTGTTCCATTGAGGTAACGGCCTGGCGCAACAGGCCTGTCCAATTGCTGGCGCCAGTCGAGTTTCCGCTCTCTGGTGCAGCCGACGACCCGCTGGCTCCGTCTGCTGCGCCTGTCATCTTGAAAAAGCTCATTGCGGTGGCGGTGGACGTTGCAGTGCTAGATGGACGGTGGGAAGAGGAGGTGACTAAAGTTGCCAAGGAATCAAAGAAATGTCGACGCACAGGACTGGACGCGCCAACCTTGTCGTTTGTAAACACTTCATCGCCTTGAATCACGTTTCCACGCACCATGTCTGACGCAGCGTCCGAGTCGGAGCAACAGAATAACGTCAATCCGGAGGAGGAGCTGCGCCGCCTCGTTCTTGAACAGTTGCTTAACGAGCGCGGCTCGTCCAATCCCTACGTGGTGCCGACGCATGTACCTGTGGAGCCAGAGCAGCTGCACTCGTACCGGCTGACGAGGCCAGGCGCCTCTCCGCCCACATATCAAGCGCGCCGTCATGCCTACTACTCGCGGCCGCAGACGCCAAAGTCGCTCTATCAGTCGCCGACGCGGAGGTATCAGTCGCCAGTGCACCATGGTGGCAGTGCGTTTCTGACGCCAGGTGCACCGGGTGACCAGACACCGCCACCGCGGCAAATTGGCCACGAAATATTGCGGCAAGAGTCGCCGACTCCGTCCGCACGTCGACGCCAAACGACGCCGCCTCTCCTGACTACGCCGCCACCGGCACCACCGCCGATCATTGGCCGTGTGCGCAGTGGGGTACTGACTGGTCTGGCTGCCGCTGCTGCGACAGCGTCATCGTCATTCTCTTCGCTGATGGCCACGCCAAGAGCGCAGGTAATGCCTGTAGTGTCCTCTCCTTTTGAACGCCCGCACCCACGCTTGGCAATGCTGGATGCATCACATCTCTACAATCTTTCGGACCACAAGGGTATGTCTTGGCGCTGACGCATGCCACGTGTCCATTCTGCACCGACTCATGTGGTGGCGCGTAACATAGTGAACACTTTTGAGTACGAATGCACTTGCGCCGATATACTGCAGCAAGTGCGTCTGGTGAATAACACATTCCGCGACGAAGGCAAGTAGCAATGCACTGGCCGTCCATGTCTCTACGCTAACCTGCGTGTACGTGTAAATCAACAGAGTGGCTGACCCACGTCAACACCGCGGCCATGGCTGCGTTTGAGGAAGAGATGACGGCGCTGGATAAGATGGTGGACAATATGCACGAGGATGACTGGATGTTCCCGAGCGCCGATATTCCTCTATAGTGCTTGGCCACTGCCGTGTATCATAGCCGCCGCCGCCAGGCTTTTCCGATCTGGCGCGGCACCATGCAAGTGTACTTATGTGCTTTTCTACACAATAGCGCGTTGTTTTGGCAATACAGGTTCATGCACACACGCGCTTCGGTCCACCAGGTGGTTCGCGTCTTCCATGTGAATGTCTGCGGCGACGCGGACTGCGCCACATCCTCATCACGTCTCCATCTCGTCCTCCAGACCGCGGATGTAGAGTACGTTGTTGCACCTAACAGCCACATCCGCGCGTCATGAGCGTCTAATGCCTCTGCACATCGCTGCCAGCGCACACCTACCGGATCAGCACTTCGCCTAGCGCACCCGTCGACACGCCATCCTTATACTCCTCCGTGTTGGCCAGCTACGCAAGCGAGGCTACATCAGTATCAACGTATGGCCGCTAGTCTGCCAGCTAGGCCTCACCTGGAGATTCATGTACGAGTCGGTGGACAGCAGATGGCCGCGGTATTCCAAGCCCCACTTGAGCTTCACCATCACCGGCTTGTTGATGAGGCCCTGCAGGAACGGCTTTGGATTGACGGGGACAAACTAGATGCCGCAAACACGTCAGTCAACCGTGCATCGCGTGTCATCAATGCTGAATCCGCCAAGTATGAGCGCGATCGCGGCCCAAGGCAGTCGCATCGATGCATCGACCCAGGACGATGACCGCTCATCCAGGGTGCGATCGCCACTTGATGACCACCACACCGATACGCCACCACACAATGCCTCTTGGCTGGCCCAGATGACGCCCAGCGTTCTGACACCACCACCTACCGCGGACATGGTGCTAGAGAGAATCCACACAACTCGATCGGTCCGATAGACGTCGCGGACGGATGGATGGATGATGGATTGACGGTGGCGATGGTGTGGTCAGTGGTTGTTTAGACGGTGGATGACGGCGTTGTTTACATTTCAATTGTCAGTCACACGGCCAATCAGCACAGAGTGCGGCGGGAGCTTTATTGGCGAGCAGCATGACCTGGCTCATCAGAGTAGCCGCGCGCGATGCCGCTACGGCCTTCCTCCACCTCGACGGGTGCATCTTCTCCCAGGCGCTGCTCCAGTCCGCCAAATTCGCGCTTGGCAAGGAATTCCACGGCCGGGCTGTTTTTCCATGCGGCCAGCTGAGTACCTTGATTGCGTAGTGTCAGTGAAGATACGCCAGAGGTAACATCGCTTGTTGCTGTCGTCGCACAGGCCATAAGCTCAGGCTGTTAGTATTATGTTACAGCCATCACATGGTCACAACACTTGCCTGTGTCTTCATTTGCTGTAGCATGGAAGCGACGCCCGTGCTTTAGCTGTCCCGAGATGAGCGAAAAGTGCGGCACGTCCTCATCATCCTCGTCTGCGTCGTCATTGTTGCTATCACCATCGGCAGCAATGGTAGTAACGTTCTCTGCTCCTGGCTCGCTGCTGCCCTCTTCGGTATCTCTCTCTGTCTCCTGGCCTGTTGATGTCGATGCTAATTAGCACCACCGGTACGAATACACCATGCATGCTGCGATACGTACGCTGCAGAATCTCACGAAAGTTGACGATAAAGTCGCCAGTCCATTCACGGCCCCTGCAAATACGCGGGTCAGCTGAAGAACTAGCTAGGCAGTGCGTGCACAGTGACCGCATACTCACTTGACCAGAGCTAGATCCAGCTCAAATGGCGTCACAACTGGACGGTAAAACTCCTATCAAATGTACGGAGATGGGCGGTAAGCCGTGTGCTTTCACAGCCACGCCTGTGCTACCGCTCCTCTCCTACCTTGCCGTCAATCAGGCTGTTTTCTGGGCAAGCTACCAGAACAAACATGTCAATTTCCGGAAAGTTGGCCAGCTTGGCCACGTTCAGCTTGCCAACGGAAAAGACATAGTACTTTTTACCAGCGTTGCGAATCATCTGCTTCAGATGCTCGATAACGCGCATGTAAGATGCTGCCAAACATACCCAGTGTTAATGGAAACCATGCACGAATGGCGAATGGTCAGTGCCACGGACATACCCACGCCCAGAGTACCAACAACGATGCCAATAATGTCGGCATCCTTGGCCTTTTGCACCAAAAAGTAGCGGCGCATCAGTGCACGGTTCACCTGCGCAGATTCTAGGCGCACGCTGTTGGTGACCGGATTGAAGCTGTGCACCTAGCGCGTTTCGTGAGCACGTAGATTCAGTGTGCACGATAGCCGCAGTCTCGCTCCCACCTCGCTCTTGCTGTGGGTCATGATCAGGTTGGTGAGTGTGCGACCCTCGCCACCAATGTAAAAGATCGGCAGGCCATCTAACGCGGTATCCGACGGCAGTGCAAGACGGCGGCCCGGCAGATGCAGTCGA
>KZ992860.1:0-13980 GCA_003614735.1 Thamnocephalis sphaerospora | reverse complement strand
CCGTGCTGCTAAGCAGTGACCTGTCTTGTGCAGGACCAACGCAGCCTGGCGCGTCATCCAGCAGCAGCAGCGCGCCACCCCAAATCCCAGCTCAGTCCGACCTGCCGCCAGACTATGATTCACTATTCGCAAATCCGGCCCAGCCCACCTCGTCAACAGCCAGCGAATCTATCTGGCCTCACCGACCCGATATTTACGTTGTAAAACGGTATTCTGAGGCAGATAATGGGATGCGTACTGCCACCGTGATCTACGACAGCGCAGACGGGTTGCTCAAATGCACTCCGCACGTGAACCAGCACGACAACGAGGTCAACGCGCTCACTGTAGGTTCAAACTAGCATATTACGCAAACATGTAAGCGTGCTGACTTGTTGTTTAGCTTCTTGGAGATATGTTCAAAACCAGTAAGATTAGAGCAGTTCCAACGGTACTGACCACATTTAAAACAAATGATGGCTACCACTGCTTGGTTACGGAGGTATTCAAAGGATATAGTCTGCGAGAGTATATGTCGTTGCTGCCAGAGCGTTTAAGGGATGTAGTTGCGCCCCGCTTTTCCCATTTTCTAGCTGAAGGTAGGCGCCGTTCAATAACTTTGATGGTTTGTAGCCGTGAGCCAGTACTTACATCATCGGTACGCAGCAATTTACTCTGTGCACACGAGCGGAATCACTTATGGAAATATCACTCCAGACAGTAGGTGCAGCTTCTATGTCCGCGCAAATTTCTATGTAGCCTTACATATCGCGCTTTGCCAATGACAGCCATTTATATTCAGCCAAAAGAGAATTTCGGTGAATTTCGTATGATCCTTACGAGCTTTGAAGGGTCGCAAGCCCTATCGGACCCGTCAAACGGATGGGAATGGCCACCGAAACCGGAATTGCCGCGGCCTTCAATTGTCAAACCAAGGGGTTATTGCCCTCCAGAGGATTACACAAAGTCGAAAGTAGATCAGCGCATGCGTGATTCATGGATGCTTGGTGCAACGGTATACTTTATGACGAACGGCCATTCGCCCTACGGCTTTGCATACTCTGAAAGCCAAAAGGCAATGATTCCGGTACCTGAAGAAGAGCTGCAGAAAACAATGGAGCAGGTGATGCACACTGGAAAAAACTCGTGTCGGCCGATGAAAACGAAAAACGCGGCATTAATCAAGGGAACAATGCAGCTCATGGAACCTCAAGCCCTGGGCCGCAGTAAAGTGGGCGCTTTTGCTCGAGACAGCGCATCTACTCTCGCATCCTTGACAAGAAAAAAGGTTTTTGAGACCCTATGGAACTATCTGAAATCAAAGATGCCCATCGTTGGCACACCTAGCTGGCAGGTCGAGCCGCCCGAGCACGTTGAGGACACAACTACGCGGTATAAGCGTCCGTGAAATTCGAGCGATTGTGTTACATTGTATGGCAGCTACTATGTAGCCAGCTGTACGGCATAGCATATTTTTGTGCTCGTTCATATTAAACCATCGTCTTGCACGCCATACTTTGCCTCTCTAGCCTCACCTCCCTTCCAAGCCGTAATGACCAGCAATCCAACCAACACCATGTCAACAATGGCGGTTGCTGGTCGCGCGGCACAATTTACAGTACAATGGTATAATCCACCGCCTTGTAGCGGTTTTTCCAAATATACCTTTGCGTAGTGCCTCGGCTGCTTTGACTGCAGGTATCAGAGTAGCCGCAAGCTCGGTCGGTTGCTTCTTCCTTGCAAACAGCCCATTGATGGTCACATCACGCTGTTGAGGTCTCCATCGATCAGCACCTCTGCTCGCCGCTCTTCTGCCTCATGTATCCACGCACGAAACGTCCGCTCTACTTTTTCGCATTCCTCAGCGTGGCGCACACCTGTATTCGCCAAATGTAGCACTCCTACTAGCAGCAGGCCGCAACTTTTGAATGCTAAGCGTACGCCTATCGTCCTTCCTTCCAGCTGTCACATCTCTTGCACGTGGCGCGTCCAGCTGTTGGCCAGCACCGTCGCTACGCCTCGGCCTCGAAGCTGCTTCCCTGCGCCCGATGTAAACACGTGCGGGCTGTCCTTGATCTTGTGGTCTCAGCGTGCTGTTTCTTCGCCTTATTCTGCATCCTGATCGACTGCGAGGTTGATCTGGGCGCTGACTTCACAGTCGCTATTGCCGCTGCCTTCACTGGTGCTGGCTGCTGCTCTCACTTTGATCGCTCTCTCTTGCGTCCGAACTCCTGCTTTTCCAGACCCTCCTTGGTAGCATCAGCGCAGATCACTGCGTTCCACTTTCCGTGCGCTGCTCCCAATATCAATACTATTCGACGTGCTATTCACGCTGCCCCAGATGGTGGCCTTCCAGGCGTCATGCTACCGCTTGAATTCATCGAGCGCGTACTGCTGACGTGCACTAGCAACCACCATTTCCGCTGACGTTACTGCTTGCAGAGTTCCTTTACCCGAGCCTCTGCTGCCAGTTTGCAGCTGAAGACGACCGCCTCCGTTATTTTCGGAACCAAGATCTTGCAAACGTAGTTCATTCCGTTTTGTGGTGGCACGCCACGCTTCACGCTTCTGTTTGCCACCTCTACGCTTGAAAAGGGCTATGTAGCAGCTTTTGTTTCCCGGCTTGATGGTACTTTCAGCTCAACACACTCTGCTTGCATGTTGCTGTACATTCACGCGCTGATGACCCGCTTTAGTGTTTCTTCGCCAGCCGGCTTTGTTGTGAATTTCCTCGCGTTTGCTGTCCGCAATTGCCCCAGTGTAGCTCTCGGGAGCTCACGCTTCTAAAGAACCACGCTTGCGCAGCTCCGGTCCCGCGTTTTCGACCGCCATCTTTGTTGTTGTGTTCTAGCTGGATGTACCAGCAGGGAAAGAAAGGGCCTGAGAAATCACTTGAACACGTGAGTTGTACATAGTCAAACGAAAGGACTATAAAGACTAGCGTGTATTTGTGGTCCTTTACGCCTACCCTCGTCCTCTCCTCAACAGTGTTTTCGACCACTACTTCTCAGCTTATGCTTTATTGCCGTCCAATTAGCTGTTTCGTATTACCTCTGCCCCTAAGGCCATACTAGTAAACAGTGCCAACACGCTGGAGGACAGACATCATGGCCGGTATCAATGAGAGCCTGCAAATCGCCGAAAAGCTCGCCAAAGCTGGAAGTTTTGTCTGGGACAAGACGCGCGTCTCGCTGGACTTGGAAATTGTCAACATGCCCAACTCTGGCATTAGGATCGCTCGGTACACGCGCTACGTCGCCGATGGAGTGTGTACCATCCAACCAGATGTCAGCGTTGAGCCTGGGCAGAAGACAAGAGCCTTGTTTGAGACTGCAACCGGCAGGACTCAAATTGAAGGCTGTTTGCTTTATCAAATCACACGCGCAGGTGCCGAATACACCTCCATTAACGAGCTCTATATGCTGCTAGCCTGGAAGATTAGACTAAGTGGCAGGTCAAGCATAATGCTCGATCTGATGACAAACAAAAAGGGCGTAGTTGTCTGGGCTGCCGAGCGTTTAGGAGAGCACTATAAGGTGCACATCAGAGAGCAGCTTCAAACAGTTAAAAATACACAGACCTGCACATGGGCCATGGACAACGGCGACACATTTACCGTGTGCGCCGCTGTAACCGATTTGCGTACCGGCAGCTTGAAGGTAGAGATTACAAAAGCTGCGGGGCAAGCGGGTATAACAAAGCCGTTTTTTATAGGCCCGCCAAGGTATGCATTTTGTATTGTCGATGCATTGTCTTGAACGCTCATATGCCCTACTATTTCGTAAATAGATACGGTGACATTCTCTGGAGCAAGCCTGGTACGTGTTTGATACATTCATCAGCTTTAGGCGCGCATACCGCGTAAGCTAATGATCGTGCCAATTCTGGACAATGTTTACTAGATGGAACATCTGCGTATGATAGCCCGTCAACCAACTATTTATTTGGCAGTAGTGTCGATGTAATTGTTCATAACAACTGCGACGACTTGCTGCTGTACAGCCCAAATGTTGATGTACTTGAGGGAAAGCGCAAGTCTGGCTACCTGGGCGACATTGCGCCAACGGGAAATGAAATGGTCAGCTTAAAGTCGGCAACCAAAATCCGTGGACGCACCCATGGATGTATAGTTTACGAGGTAATGGGATTTAGCGATCATGCGCCTGTTATCTGGGGTCGTCGAACATTTCTCGCCATCGATGTAATCATTGTGCCTGAGGCCGTTGAAGAACGCAAGGTTGCCGCTCAATTAATCACCACCCTAGATGCCGGTTTTCCACTCTCCTACGGCGGACAACTTGGAAAAATCCACGAAGAGCTGCTCTGTCGGTACATGACTACAACTGGCCGGCCATCTGTGTACCGCATGGACAAGATGAACCTGAAGCTGGATGTGTCATTCGACCGCGAACCATCTGCAAGATTACATGTTAGGATTCTGCAGGTCTCGCGATGCCCAGAAGACAGCAGACCACTGTTTCTCGTCACTGGAGAGCGCTGGTAAGCTATCATTCTTTGCCTCGAAGCACACTCGCTAACTTGTTACGCTATCAACATAGCACGCCATTGCGATCTACGCTCAACATTATCCAGGAAGTGCTTGACAACCCGAATGGATATTTACATCACCGACTACGTCTCTGTGAGAACAAGACTAGTAAATCCGGTAATGGGAATAGTGACTTTATCCTGGAGCAGCTTTACCCCAACAAGGAGCAATCATTTAGAAGATTTCACGTTGGCTGCGCCGACAGCCGTCTACATAGCGGCGAGGCCTACTTGCACGAGCTACCTATGCTTGCAGATGGACAAAGTGATTTTTACCTCTACGCGATCGAGCCAGCCGCACGCGCCAATGCCGATTTTGTATGTCTGCTTGTGCTAGCGCAAACCAGAGACACGTCTACTGCCGATAGCCAAGGAAATGGTAACGAGTTTCCAATTCACCGTTATGCAGCTACAGCGCTATACACATTCAGACGCAAAGGAGAAGATGCAGTAGCTTTGACAAAGTATTTTCTTGACTGCGCCAACATAGGCAAAGACAGCGACTATAGTACTGGGCAGTTGATGGACCGTGCAATCCACCTCGCTGGCCAAAACGCGCATATCTGCGTGCACCAAGCCGCCAAGCCACCACATATCTTGGCCGTTTCTTTAGAAGATCAACTGGATATGGAGGCAAGTCACGCGCTGATTGAATTTTACGGCGCAGTCGACTCATCTGCTTTGCGCTATTGATTTAAAGAGCCTATACAGAGATGCAGGTGGGTAACTGGTTTGCCTATCAAGCTTCGCGCAATTAACGCATACACGCATACACGCAGGTTTGCGTCGTAAGCAACCGCCTTTACGTAACATTCGCATTAGAGTGCTCAACGCTCATGCAAGGCTTGGATTACGCCTGGTCAACACCATTGCCAATGGAGTGCCCACCAACAATGCGTTGAAGCAGGAGGCATTGCATGACAGTGGGTGCATGGCTGATTTTGAGTTTTCAATGCAAGATCGTCAACAAGCCATTCTGTTGCGCTTCCTTTCCGACGGCGACATCCCGATCAGAATTGATATACAAACTAATCTGGAATCACCACGTTTTGATGAAGGCACAGAGATGAGGCAGAGCACCGTTATTCGTTACGTCGACGATAGCAACCGACCTGTCGAGGGGATGGACCACCACCAGTTAGATACGATTTACAACACTAATTCTGATGGAGACGCTGCTCAACCAGATATTTACGCAGACTATACTTTGGTGGCATGCGAAACACAACTGCGCCCATCCTATGTTCCAACACACAGTGTGGCTATTTGTCATGGCAATCGCAGCAACAGCTTGCTAGATTTTAGTGTTCATGTCGCCATTGCCAGAGACATACGCTCGGTAAGTGGATACAGCTGAAAGGTATACACATGCTTCTAACACCATGACGCAAATCCAGGCCAAAGGCCATCTCATACGGCTGATGTAACAGGTGCAGCCAATTTAGCAGCGGTATAAACTAAAAAACAAGGGGCAGATGATTTATTCCAGAGTGTGTGGTTATGTACGCCTATATATGCGGTCATGCAATTGAGGCCACGCTCGGCAGTCGGTTTGCCATGTATCTTTGCAGGCATATCCGATTAGAGCTGGCACGGCGTCCTTGGCTTAGCACCACCTAAAAGCTATACTTGATCGGCGTCACCGGAGTTGTTGCTGTAGAAGCAGTCCGTGTGCTGCGACTCGTACGATCAACCGGCTTTGCTGCCGGTGGGAAATCCTTCTCAGTCGCCGCTGCTGTTGTATGACAGTGACTGTGCTCGGGTCAGCTGATACTGGTTGAGCGGATGCAAAGCGTTTGTATGCATGTAGACATCACCCGTTGGCAACTCGGCCACGGGCATTTGCCAGCAACATGTCTCGAGCGGCAACATGCGCCCTGTGTTGCAGCCAATCTTGTCATGTCGATGCAACTACATACTGCAAAATCTCCTTTGCAGTGCAGCAGCTATATTTTGCTCCTACGCTGTTCTGTACCTTCTAGAAGCCACGTGATGTCCATCGTTGGCGATTGCGTGCATCGCTTACTAGCACGCGCGTCGTTTAGACCGCTGTTCTTTGTCCCACTACGGCTGAGCGCGCGTAAGATGGCCAACACGTGCGAGCGAAAGCTCCTGTGTGCTACTTTACACCGTGCGCAGATGGCTTACTGCAAACATCCGACCTGTTCCAGGGCGTAAGTTTGCCTGCGTAATGTCGATGCAGCCAGATGCTGTTGCGTATGCTTGCCGCCCTAGTAAATTCACTTGCGCTACTGCTTCCGTCAAGTGCGGCCTTTGCTGCTGCCTGCCTGCCCGCCTGCCGTAGTCGACTTTGTTCCATCGTCCTTGGTGTCGACCGAGTGTCGCTGTACACTGCGCTGCCTATTTCAGTTCAATGGTACACACATTCCTTGGCTGCCGTTGCTGTCGCCATGCCGCCATTTTCCTTCTCCGCCCACCTCCTTGCTTGCCGTTGTCTTGTCGCTTCAACGCAGGCCGTGCGCGCTTCTCTTTCTCGCTGCCAATTACACCTATTTCTTTAACTGCTACTCTCGTGCACGGCCCTTTACCGGTGCACGAACTTATGGACAGTACACGCTAGCCGGCAGACCCTTTACTTTGTTAGCCGGCCGACAGTGCCAATTGCTAGTGCACAGCCCCGGCCAATTTTACCTCCGCCTCTGCTGCGCTACACGAGCCATTGCTCGGGCCGACGACTATGCTGCGACAGCTTTGGAAGACGGTATTTGACCAGTCGACGCTGCCAGACTATGCGCGCTGCCCTCCGTCACCGACACCGTCGCTGCGTGCAGTGCTTGAAGCAGACGCTGGCGCAGCGCTGGAGCGCGTCGAAGGGGCGCTAGACTTGCCGCTACCGCAGCTGCAGCGGGTCTGCCGCACTTTTGCCGCCTCGCTAGACAACGCAGTGGCAGGCCGCCCTTCGCCGCTTGACTCGCGGCCCTCCTACCTGCACCAGCTTCCCACCGGCGGCGAAACGGGCACTTATCTGGCCATGGATCTTGGCGCCAGTGTTATACATGTCGCATGCGTCAGCTTCTTTGGAAGCGGTCTCTACGAGGTGGAGCAGGTGCAGCGTGCCATTCCTGACGCCATCAAGCGCTCCGATGCCGACACTTTCTTTGCTTTTCTCGCTGAAGTCGTCATTGAAGCGCTGCGCGAAGCAGGCGGCTTGTTTCTAAGTAGCATGCATCTTGGCGTGACCTGGAGCTTTCGTCTTGAGTGAGCGTCAAAGCGCGTTTCGCATGGTTGCGTCGGCGGCTTGGCTGATACGTCTGCGCCTTTGCTACAGTCAGAACTCGCTGGACGATGGCACGCTGGTGCACTGGAGCAAAGAGTTTTCCGTCAGTGGCGTCGAAGGCAAAGACGTTGTTTATTTGCTGCAAAAGGCGCTAGACAAAAAGGTTCGTTGGACTGCACCTGTCGTGACATGGCGCAGTAGTAGCATTGGCTCATTTCTGCTGCAACAGGGCCTCGGCATCAAGGTGATTTCGATCGTCAACGACACAGTAAGCACCCTGGTGGCTGGGGCGTACAGCATCAGTGCGGATAGCATCGTCGATGCGCCCTGTCTAGCCAGTTGTGTGATGGGCACCGGAACCAATGCAGCGTATCTGGAGCGCACGGCACGAGTGGCTGCTCCCGCCAGCTCCTACCGATCGTTTGCCATCGCTACGCCCAGCGCCTTCTTCTCGCCATTCTCGCCCGCCTACCACCAGGCGCCCTCTTTCTTTCCGCAGACACCGCTATCCTATTCCATTCCCTCTACGCCAGTGGGCCGTGGATCACGCGCGTCAACCGTTACGGATGCCACGGCACATACTGACAAGCCAGCGGCGGACGCAGAGACGGCTACGCCTTTGGTCACACCTAGTACGCCGGCTAAGCAAGCAGTATCGGCTACTGTAACGTCTGGTGCTGCTGCGCGCCCTCCGCCTGAGCTCACCGTTATCAACACCGAGTGGGCGGATCTGACGGGTATTCCAGTGACAGCCTGGGACGATCCAGAGGCGGGTGCCATCAGTGTTGGTAACAACAGTACAGGTAGCGTCAATGGTAGCGCCTTTGGCTATGTAGATAGTCCCTCATTTGGCGGCGGCGGTGGTGGCAGCTTTCGGCGATCCTGGCTGCGGCGCAATAAGCGATCTTCGCTACGCACCGAGTACTACAGCTATGCAAGTGGAGACAGCATTGCCGTCGGCGGTGGCAGCGGCACAAATACAGGCGGCGGCGGAAGGCGCAGCTTTGAGAATATGGTGGGCGCGGCGAATCTCGGTCGCATTGTTGGCCGCATCCTAGTCTCGCTCATATCTAGCGGCGAGTTGCTGTGTCGGGTGGCGGAGGCGCTGCCGCACATACCCGTCGCACTCACCGTCGATGACCTTATAGCCATTGAGAGGTATGCCGCTACTGTGTTGTCCACCCATCATGCTGTTTTCTAACGCGCCTCTACTCTCTGTGCAGCGATACAACGGAGAAACTTACAGACGTGGGCCGAGTGCTAAGCCATTCTTTGCGCCTGGATCCCAGCCGCATTCGCGTCGTTGACCGGACGCTTGTGCAGTCCATCACACGCCTCGTATCGGGGCGAGCGGCGCGTCTTTACGCTGCTGCTATCGCTGCGCTGGTAATGCAGCTGCATCGCAACAGCATGCTTCGGATTCCCGGGTTTCCTTTGGAGCAGTTGACCGCGACAGGCGCCGACGATCAGAGTCGCAATGCAGATACCGACATGTCCAATTTCTTCACGAGCCAAGCGGCGCCGGCAACACCCCAACCTGTGTTTGCACCAACACCGGTAGCAGAGGTGACGGCGCTCAAGGCTGAAAGAGAGACGCTGAATCTACAGAGTCAAGAGGATCAGTGGCTGCAGCTGGATCGCACTGATTCGCCACTAGTGAGTGAGCATCTTGATATATGTTTGTTGGATTCGGACACATCGGAAGCAGCAATGTCGGATGTGCCGGCAGCCTCCACGCCAAAGCGGACGCACTCATCGCCAGCGCCTACAGCTAGGCGGCCTGGTATAGGCAAGAATGCTAGCAGCATGAATGCCAACTGGACCTGGACGTCGGCCCACATTCCAACGGTCAAACTGACGCTACCGACGGATGTCGACGCAGCCGCGTCCATCCTAACGACGGCCGATGATACTATGGCGATGCCGCCGTCGCTGGCTGAGCGCTTTTTCCCGCCAAACTCTGACGCTACAATATCATCACTTTCTTCGTCGCCATCCTTGTCGGGCTCTCCGACGCGAGATAGTGTGGAGACTATTGCTGTCACCGATGGCGTGTTGTCAGAGCTAAAGCCGCCAGCTAGCCCCAGTCCGCTACCAAGTCTACATGGAGACGAGATACCGGCCGCTGTGCCAGCACAATCCGTATCCGATGCCAGTGCTGATGCAAGTCAAACCCAGGAGATGCCCAAGGGCAAATTTGAGGCGATTGAAGACGACTCGTTGCCTTTGAAGGACGCCGCGTTGAGCGACATGCCACCGGGCTCAACAGCGTCGTCCGACAGCGCTTCGTGTAATGGAACGCCACCTCTTTCGTCGTCCAAGGGATCGCCCTCTCGGCCACCACGCCCACCGCCCATTTCGACCAAAAGCGACAGCAGCGTGTTCACCATGATGAGCAACGAGCGTACCACAGCGGCCACCTCGCCACCGCTTTCGCTCTTCTCCAGCGCCATGGCAGCCGCAGACAAGGATCTACCGCCGGCTTCCGCGGGGGTGTGGTCGCGCTCTTCCTACAACAGATCGACCGCTTCGGCCATTGCCTCGGCCATTGCTTCAGCGGGCATTGACACCTCTGCAGGGCCACCACGGCCGCGCCCACGCACGTTCAGTACGTCCACCAGCGAGAGCGTGATCACGGCGCACGCCTATCATGCGGTAACCATTGCCGTTGACGGCCTGCTGTTTCGGCATTATCCAGCCTTTGATGCGCGTGTTCAGGAGGCGCTGGCCGAGCTACTGGGCGTCGAGGCGGCTGCCGGCATTTACCTGGTGTCTGCCGACGAGGCCACCGGCTGTGTTGGCGCCGCACTCGTAGCGCTGCTCAGCGCGGCACGTCGCTTCTAGCATCACATGTATCGTTATCCTTCTATGCCTTTCTGTATCTGCTATTCACGGCGCGCAGTCCAATGCCACGGTTGCGCGCAGCGCTTCCTTCTTGCCGAAACACCATGCTCTTTTGTATAAAGCGCAACGCGGTAATGATCCACGCGTGCCATTTCCATCCATATCCGAAATAGTGGCTTCGCTTTTCCGGTGGCGCTGCGGCATTCACGTGTTCCGTCTGTCATTGCATCATCGCGTCGGTCGGTGGCCGCAGCGCACCCTATCACCTGCTCCATGCACACGCCACTGCTCTGTTGCACTGGCGGGCCAGTGCTGTGGTCATGTTTACCGCTGCGTCTCTTTTTCAACTCGCCCCTGTCGCTGTTCCGCTCTGGCACCACCGCTCTTTCTGCTGGCGGGTCAACCGACGTGGGCCTACATGCAGCCAGCTGCCGCACCGTCTGCCTGCTGTTCGCTTTAGCGGTGGTTCGTGTGGGTATAAGCGTGCTTGTACCTCGACAGACTTTTTCTCTCCTTTACTCGCTCGCCTTTCCTTGCTCCGCCGCCTGCACACCAGTCTCTCTCTCTCTCTCTCCCTCTTTCGTTCCTTCTCTCGTTCCTTCTCTCTGTGTGCGTACGCGCACGTGTATGTGTGCGTTTTCATGTGGCCCAGCAGTCTTTCGTTTGCGCGCACCGCCGTGCTGCCCGCCGGGTCGTCGGCCGCCACGGGTGGTCCTCCGAGCGCCACCACTACGAGCGCGTCGATGGTGGGCTCGCTGCGACATGGCCCGCGCGAACTGTCGGACAGCCAGCTGCAAGGTGGGCGTCTGCGCGCAGACCCGCGATCGCCACCAGTTTTGCTAGGCCAGCCTGTCTTACCGGTTGTCTGCTTCCTGCCGTGACCTGGTGTCCGTAGATTCATGGGATTCCAGCGAGGAGACGGGTTCCGAAGGCGTCACTTGGATTTCCTGGTTCTGCAGCCTGCCGGGACATGACTTTTTCTGCGAAGTACAGGAAGAGTTTATCGACGACGAGTTTAACCTGACGGGCCTTCGCGGCCTGGTGCCCTATTACGAGGAGGCGCTGGCCACCATTATGGACCTGGAGATTGGTGAGCGTGATGTCAGCAGTGCAACTAGGGTTTGACAGCGCGTTGTGCGGTGACCTGAGCAATAGCTTACCTGTATGCGCCATGGTGTGCGCAGAAGAGGAGCCATTCTCGGATCAGGAGGCGGCGACCATTGAAGCGGCTGCAGCCATGCTCTACGGCATGATTCACCAGCGGTTTATTCTGACGCGCCAGGGTATGCGACTCATGGTGTGTGTGTGTGTGTGTGTGTACAGACAGAGGGCGAGTAACGATGGTATTCGACTGACCACCAGTGCTGCTCTCGTTCTCCTTCTGTAGCTGCAAAAGTATGAGCACGGGCAGTTTGGCTTGTGTCCGCGTGCCTACTGCGTGCAATCGTTGATGCTGCCCTGCAGTCTAGTGGATGTGCCACGTACCGATACCGTGCGGCTCTACTGTCCCAGCTGTCAGGATCTCTACAATCCGCCCAATGTGCGGCATCAGCGCATTGATGGTATGCCGGTCGCTTGAGCTTATCGGCGGATAGCTCCAACTCTGACTAACACTGCTCTCTGGATGACACTAGGCGCCTATTTCGGCACGACATTTGCGCATCTCTTTCTGATGACATTTGCCGGTGTGCTGCCGCCATTGCGCACGCTGCCTGGCGCATACACCCCGCAGATCTTTGGCTTCCGCGTGAATGAGCGGAGTATGGCCGGTCAGCGCATGGGCTGGCTACGTGCACGCGTGAACGGCCCTAGCGACGCAGAACAGGACGCACACTCGTCGGACGAAGTGGAGGAAGAGGGCACGGCGACCGAGACTCAGACGATACCGCTGGATGACGATGTAAATGCGCCGGCAACTAGTATCGCTCAGGTTGAAACCCTCGGCACGACCAGCCAGGCCCGACCACCTGCGACAGGCACCACGGCAGAGGCTACGTAGCGCAGAAGCATGGCGTCCGCTGCCTGATGATCTTTGCCTTACATTGTACATTCGTACCCTGACTGTGGTGTAAACGTGTTGGACATGTTGAAAATAGGCTGTGCGGCCATAATACTACTCGACAAAAACACTGCCAGTCGTGCGAGTCCTGTAGAGCCACCGCGCTGCCATCATACACACCATGGCCATCTCCACGGTCGCTGCTTCGTTCTGGGAAGGCATAGTGTGCGTGGATGCGCGTACACTTGTTCTGCCCGGCGTACTGCAAGCCTACCATGGGCGTGGGCACCCGTGGCGGTCCTACGACATTGACAAGTCGTGCCGGGAGTATGCTTTTGCAAGAACAGCATGGGTGGTCTGCTGCATGCTTATGATGTGCGACACCACAACGCCTACTTGTGGGAGCCAGTATACCCCACCGCGCATCCAGCATTGCCTTTAGCCACAGCCGCTGCCAGAGAGCATCAAGTCATTGTGTTGACCGTGTAAATAGCATATATGTGCGTGCGTTTGTGCATGCGGTACGCGTAATGAAGAGGCAAAGGCCAAAGCGCAGCGGTAAATGCAGAGAGTATGCGCACGCGAGAAATGACAGGGAAAAGTCGAGTGAAAAGAACACAGCGGCAACATATAGGCATGGTACGATCGCAGGGCGAGAGATACGGCAGTGCTTATCGTCGGATGACCGACGCAGGTGGTGGCGGCGGTGGCCGCTGCGGGTTTCGTGCGGCTAGCGCAGCCAAATCTAGCGGATAAGCTGCAAGTAGCGTCGCATGTACGTGTTAGTCGCCGCCAGTGACTCCAATTCGGCTGCTGTCGGCTGCTTACCGCAGGGCGTGTCGCTTTGGTATTCTTTGCTCTCGGTGCGCGTATACGGTCGTGGCTTGGGCAAGTCTGTGTGTTCCGGAAAATGCCACCGACCTTCCATCGCTGGCGGATGCGACACTGCTGGCTTGGTCACTGTAATCGCGGGCGCTGCAGCTGACGGTGCTGGTGGTGCAGGTGCAGCGTGGTTGTCCAGACTACGCGCGCTGCTGCCGGTTGAGCCACCTCGCTGCATGACTGCTGCGACTGCTGCGGCGCTCGCCCGCTGCGGTGGCGGTGGCGGTGGCTTGCGAGAGGTAGGTCGTGGCGGTGGTGCTTTCCGCGCTGGCACTACCGGAGGCCGCTTTTGCGCGGGCGCAGGAGGTGCTGCAGACGTGGGGGTCGTAGGCACCGATCGTTGCGGTAGTGGCGGCACCGCAGCCGGTGTGGGCGATGGTGTAGGCCGTTGCGGCAGTGGCGGCATAGCAGACGCCTGTAGATTTGGCTTGGGCCGCGCAGGCAGCGGTGGCGATGCAGCTGCCGGTGCTGCCGGTGCTGGCGCCGCTGT
>KZ992859.1:0-13984 GCA_003614735.1 Thamnocephalis sphaerospora | reverse complement strand
CAAAGCGACCGTACGTGTCGCCAATATCGTCGGAAAGCGAGCGCCTATGGATACGCAAAGGCAAGAGGCGAAGACACGTTAGCAACAGGGACGGCAATGGCAGTGTGCAACATGACCTGAGATCTGTAACACGTACTTTTCAGACGCCTGGGCTTTATCCAGCGGATGCGGCGACGCAGCGGCAATTTCGTTACTCATGTTGAACGATGAGTTCAAAGGCGTGAGCGGTTGTCAAAGGAGGTGTTGAGCGAGTGGGAACAGCGCGGACGACACGTGCTTTGCGTGCAGACAGCGTGGTCAGGAGGGATGCAGCGTAACGGAAGCGCGTGGCTGGTGCGCTGCAGAGCAAAATGTACGAGCGGTGTAGGAGGATGAAGATTTGCGCCGGGTACGATGTGTAGGTAGGCGGGTGGGTGTGGCACTTGGGATATTCCAATACTTGAAAGACTAGAGCGGCGTAGCAGTGAGTTGGGTGAATGGACGTTAATCGTGTCTGAAGAGCGTTAAAAGGCAGAAGCAGGTGGTGGTGGTGGTTGGCGAGTGAGGTTGCAGTTGTGGATGGACGGGTAGCTAGCGCGTATATATACGCGATGGACCACAAGTGAGAAGCGCTGGTGTAATCGCAGGTAACGCTGAGCGACCGAAATGGGCGATACGGGGGCGGAAGCGTGTGCAGGAAACGCGTGCCAGAAAACGTGCTATTTTGCCCAAATGGTTGAACGCTGACGCAGATAGAGAGTGCAGCGATCGTAATAGCTACTGAGCAGGTGCAACGATGGCCAAGTGCGGCAACGTGGGACAGCGTACCCGTCGAGCGGCACCTGTGGCTGATAGCGCCACGAGAAGCAGTGACGCAGTTAGACGAGGCAGCGGCGAGAAGGGCACAAAAAAGTGCCTGGCAGGTATGCGTGGGGATGCGGCTGGTATTTGAACGAGCGGCAGGGGAGGGGGCACGGAGGCCGAGATGATATGTGTGAGTCCGTGTAGGTTCCGCGGTCCACGCGAGTCGTACACCAGGATAAACGCTGGCGAGTGCGTAAAACCTATGGCGCCTGCAAGCACAGGAGCGACAATTTGGGCAATGGCAGAACAGGCGACTGCGTCGGTATGAGTGGAAAGCCGGCTGGCGGCGGGGCTAGCGCTACGTTGTCAACGGCAAAATGAAAATGGGTATCCAGCTTATTCGTTGCTAGATGGCAAAGTGTGTGGTGTGGGCGGAGGCAGCGTTGCCTGGATGCGCTGGCGCTTATAACGACGAGCGATCGCAGTGGCTTCAATATGAGAAACGAGAGGGTACTTTGTGCGCGCAAGTCGGAGGCCAAAGCAGCGGCAGTGTTCGGCGATTTTGTCCTTGTGCAGGCTTGATAGCGCGGGCCCGGATTGGTGGCGCCAACACAAACTGGTTAGTGTGTAATAGACGTTGGCGTCATGGGAATATGCGTTTGCAGGCAGATTGGCCGGGTAAATGGGGGTGCAGCTCCGCAGCGCAGCAGGGTCGCGTGTCGTGGTCATGCTGTAGCAGCATGGCATTACGACATTCGTAGCTTGCCGCTGCATGACCAGTGACGGTGCTGGGCAGGTGCTTACAGCGGTGCTCGGCGCACAGTGTCAAGGCGGCTTGGTCGGGCGTTGGACATGCCGTTGCTGCGTGGATGCGTGGGTGCTGCCGCGGCCTCTGCGCCGTGCCAATTGCGGCAGCCAGCAAGCAGGAGGAGGGCTGCAGCCGATTTAATCTTCTCCACCGCGTGTGTACCATCTTTGTGTGTGCGCTATGGCGTACAGGCGGGCGTTCCAGCGGCGAGGTCATCTTGCGTGTGGACATGTGTCACGCACGCGCTTTCTTCTTCACGTGGACCAATGCTTAACGCTCAGCCGGCATAGCCAGTGGTGTGGATGTGCGCTCCGCCCCTTGCCTATCGCTCAACAAGCTGGCGTGGTAACACGCTTTGGTAACCAGCCGGTTTGGTAAGACCATGCCCAATGGACATAAAACAGTGTAAAGGTGTGCCGCTGCATTTATGACCGTAGACTGCCCCGCATAGGACAAACAGGGCAATGCATACGGTTTCGGTACAACGTGTCAGACAGACATTTTCATCGCAATCTTCTTGTGCGGATTGTAGTTCAGCACCTCAAAGTCTTCAAATGTAAAGTCTTCGAGACGCTCGATCGGCTGGTTGTTGTCACGCGGACGGATGCGGAGCTGCGGAAACTCACGCGGCTGGCGCGCTAGCTGCTCCTTTAGTGCGTCGATGTGGTCGCAGTAGATGTGAGCATCGCCCATGGTGTGGATGAACTCGCCTGGCTCCAGGTCACAGACATGCGCCAGCATGTAGGTAAGCAGCGCGTATGAAGCAATGTTAAACGGCACGCCCAGGCCCATGTCACAGGAGCGCTGATACAGCTGGCAGGAGAGTGTGGCCGGCCGAGTGTCCGTCGCATCTGACACGTAAAACTGCGCCAGCAAGTGACACGGCGGCAGTGCCATCTGCGCAAGATCTATCGGGCTTGCAGGTTAGCTAGCGCCAGTCTGGCCGTCGGGTGGGTCAGCTGCTTACCAGCCACATTCCACGCAGAGAGGATGAGACGGCGATCGTGCGGCTGCGTGCGGATTTTCTTTACAAGGTCAGCCAGCTGATCCACGCCCTTGCCAGTGTAGTCGGCATTGCAGTCGGTGTAGTCGGCGCCAAAGTGACGCCATTGCCAGCCGTAGATGGGGCCCAAGTCGCCTTCGCGGCGATGGCCCAGGCCTGCCTTCTCCAAAAACTCCTTGGAGCCGTTGCCATCCCAGATGTGCACTTTCTTTTCGGCCAGCTTGAGCGCGTCCGTTTCGCCGCGCACAAACCAGAGCAGCTCTTCGGCCACCAGGCGGAACGGCACGCGCTTGGTGGTAAGCAGCGGAAAGCGGCCGTCCCGCAGCGAGAAGCGCATCTGAGGTGGCGCAAATACCGCGCGCGTGCCGGTACCCGTGCGGTCGGTACGGGTCTCTCCGTGCTCCAGAATATGCTCCAGCAGGTCAAGATACTGATGCTCCTCATGACGCGCCGCCAGCGCCGCCAGGTACGCTGTCACGGGATTGACCTCCTTCCTGACCTCAGCGTGGCTCTCCTGCGCAGCGCTAGTATCAGACGCTTCGGCCGTCAGCTCGGTCTTGAGATGCGGGGCCATGTCTCGCGTTCGTGCGTCTGCCGTGGTCCTCGGAAGAAAACAAGAAGGTGATGCTGGACAATTTCAGCGCGCCGTGCCATTATTTACGCGCCCCTTTGTTTTGTTTGTCTTGACCAGCAATGCCGCGTAAAAAGTCCGCCGTTTCCACCGCAGAGGAGCAGGTTGGCCGAATGGATGCGGTGGAGGTCCTCAAGGTGCGTACAGGCCGGCCTGTCTAGTCGTCTGGCGCGTAGCAATGTTTGCGCCCGCTCAACCTGCATTCGACGCCAGCCAAGACGCGGTCGTGCCTCCGAGTCCAGGCCGGCTCGTGCAGGTAGGCGCGCCTAGCAGTCCGAGCTGATGCTGGCCAAATGGCTGACCCGCTGCGCCTGCCATTAGAGCAGCCGCCAGCAAAGCGAGCACGCGGTACCATGTCGACGCAGAGCGTGGTCGATGCGGCGTTCAATGGAGATATGCTGCCCACAAGCAGCTATGCGGCAGCAAGAATGCGGGCACTGACAAGCAGACGCCCCGGGCCAAACGACGAGCGGCTCTCACAAGGGGCGGCGGATGAGATTGACGATATGCCGCCTGTAGCGGCGTCCGCCAATAGCGACGATGAGCGTGGACAGCTCGACACTGATCCTGAGCAGCCTTGGCAAAGTCTGGGCCTTGAGGAGGTGCGGAGATGCGTTGCCAGCATGTTTGTCGCCAGCAGCTTACCGGTGTTTGCCTGCACAGCTCCAGCGCGCGTATGAAAAAGTGCGCCAACAGTACGCTACACTACGTCGGCTGCGTGAGACAGAGGCAGAGGCATCATTGGCGCGCTACAAGGAGAGCACCTCCCGCCAGCTCAGGGGTAGGCAGTTTGGCGCGGCGAACGCAGCCTCGTGCTAACTGCCAGGGGCTGCCGCAGCATCTGCGGAACAGGCAAGGCAGCTGGCGAATGAAAACGAGCAGCTCAAGAAGAAACAGTGCGCGCTTGCAGCAACGAGCGAGCAGCTGGAGCAGCTACAAGGGGAGAATGGACAGCTTAAGAAAGAGCTGGCGACCGAGCGTGCAGAAATCGCCGACAAGTGGGCGACCAAAGGTGGGTGCCGATATGCAAGGCTGCACGCTGCCGTCTGCCGCCTGCTGCCGCCTGCTCGGCTCACCGCATATCCTTGGGCCAGTGCATGAGCTGGAGACCGAGCTGAGTGCAGTAAATGCACGCGAGCACGAGCTCAAGGCGCAAGTGAAGGATCAGTCGGCCGAGTCGATGAACATGTACTCACGCCTCTCCGGCTTGATCATCAACCACTGTGATGTGGACGACCAGAGCGGCACGGTGTCCTATGAGTGCACGCAGTCTGGCCGCAATGGCACGGTTCGCTACCGGCTGGAGATGATCGAAGACCAGGGCGACATCAGCTTTACACCGCTCATTGACGCAGAGCGTGAACCGGAAGCGTGGTCTCTATTGCAAGAGTACATGCGTGAAGGCTTCACCTTTACGCAGGACAATGCGTCCATGTTCTACTGGCGCATGGCCGATTGCTTGAACAAGCCGATCCGGCCCAATCCCGAATCCTGATGTGTGCGCGCGGTGTTTTCGGCAATATAACCTTTTGTATAATCCCGTAACCACACGCACACGCACGGTCAGAGTGGTGCGCATTGACCCAGCCACGTGACAAGTGCCGTCACGCATTCGTAAGCCTGCAGTGTTTGACGGCCGACTTGCCGCGGCACTTGTTCGTTACATTCCTGCACCACCAGTGTGCCTGTCATCTCTATACCACCACCCGTCTAGCGCCGCTTTGTCTTTCTGCACGCTTTCGGACGCGCTCTAGTGAGGCGATGACGTCCTTGACGCGTGCATTCATGGTGGCGGCAGTCGGCCTACTCGCCACCGTTGCCATCGTTATACTGCTTCACGATCCGCCCTATCCGACGCCGCCTCACCTTGGCGACCTGGCTGACTCGTCGGGCAAAGAGCCCTGGTCGGACAAGTCCGGCATACACCGCCGTCTCATTCGCGCAACACCACTGACGCGTCTGATGGTACCAGAGGCTGATGACAGCGTCTACCTGGTGGCAGCCACCTCATTCCTGTCGCACCATGCCTACGAGGAGCCGCGCCAACGAGGTAATGCTGCCAGGCGACGGCGCATACAGCGTGGTGTAGCTGACCTGGCAAGATAGGCGACCTTAGCATTTACCGTCGGCCGCGCAGCACCTTCTTTGACGCGTCTGGTAGTGGTGGTGACGCGGAGCAGCAGCAGCACGGTGAGACAGAGCTAGGGTCGTGCGCCTGTGCGAGCATACAAGCTGATGGTGAGCGTGACGTATGCGACAAAGTCTGGACAGCAGTGGTGGAGGAAACGTTAGACGGACCGGTGCGGACGTTGACAGACGACGCCCAAGGACTGGTTCACTTGCTCTACTATGCTTTTGACGACGCCGGAGACGTTCGGTTCCGCTTGCGCACCTATGCCATTGCACGAGATGCCGATGTGTTTGGTTGGTTTTGCGCATTCAGCGATACGAGCACCAGCTCAGTTACTGATACGCTGTGTACGCTAGACGAAGCCGCATGCGATGCGTATGCTGCATACGGGAAAGATACTGCTTTTCCCATCTTCATGTGCGAAACAGCACTGCCAGGAAGCGCGTGGATTGAGGACCTTACGGTGGATGCAGGACTGGCAGTGTATTCGCGGTGGGTCGCCGTATATGCTGTCGTTGCGACAGGACAGTCGACACTAATACGCACAGCGAATAGGCGTCCAGACGTGGCGCTGTTTCGCACTCGCAAACTGTCGTTTGCCAGTCAGTCGGATGATACGCCACAAGTAAACATTGGGCCTGTCATCGGTAGGCATGGTTGCGGCATGGTTGCGGGCACATTTGTCATTCCTGTGCTAAAGCGCCACAGACGAGATACCGCCAAACAATATAGGCTTGTGCAAGCTACCTACTTCAACGTGAGTGCGAGCATGGACGCACAGCGGCGTTGGTCGATTAGCGCTAAGCGTATCACAACAGCAACATTACACGCGTTCTGCTAGCCGAAGTGCGCCAGCAGGACCTAATGGGCAAGTTTAGCTTTATAGTACGACTGGCCAGCAACGCACCGCAAATGCAAAACATTACACCCAACGACTTGACGCTAAAGTGGAACCACAAAGAGGTGTTGAATGTAGGCGTCTATGAGCGAGGATGACTGCTAGCGCCTAGACTCACGTGCGCATGGCCACAGTATCTGTACCACTCCATTGATGGTGACGAGGATGAGGACGAAGAGGATGAGGAGGGCGGCGGCAAGAACGATGTCAATGGCTACGACAACAGCCCCTATGGTGACGGTCAAGGAGAAGACAGCCGGGATCATGGAGCAGACAAGACTAAAGCTGGAGCGTCATTGGGGCCGGTGCCACTTATCGGTGAGCATGAGCTGCGGACTGCGGTTGTCTGCAATGTACCGCTCACACCGTGCATCATTTTGCCAGCGAAGGGAGATCGAGTGACGATTGTGGCGTTTCCGCATTCGCGTGTTATCTTTTCGCTGGATGAGCTCAACGAAGTGACGGGCGAGTATGCGCGTGACAAGTTGGAAGTGCCCTATGTAGAGCATATTGCGAGCGCAGTGACAGGATTGCACGTCAACCGAGAAGGCACGCACATGGCCGCAGTGACATCGGCAAGTTTAGCCACCAGGGAAGGATGCAGATGATGCGGCTGACATGCGTGGCGAAGCCTCTAGGATAACACCGTGCTGGTGTTTGCCCGCGGTGCCACCGAAACATTCCTGGATGCCCTGCTGAGCGATGAGGATACCAACGCCAACGCCGATGCTGCCAACACCAGCGCAAGCGATCTGTTTCGCAGTCTGCGTGACGAGCTTGCGCGTCGCTGGCGTCTGCGATCTATCATCCGACCTCGTGCCATGATGCGTGTACGTGACTACGGATCGGGTGCGCATCCCGGTTGCAGCGCATATCCTCTAACGCAGTGTGCGATGACGCATAGGAGGTGCTGGCCACAGCCTTCTTTAAAGATCACCCGGACCAGGCGCCCATGCTACGTAAGTGTCACAGATGTTTGTTCCCAGATGTCGCGATGCTCATGTTCCAATCTAGTGCTATTGCACGCGAATGGCTCGGTCAGCGGCTGGCGCCTCGTGGACCATCCTCTTTCCTGGTCCTGGCCGTTTGCCATGCTGGTGAAGCGATGGGGCATGTCTCTGGGTAAGTTGCGTCTGCGTTTCGACTGCAAGTCAATGCCTTGTGACTCACCCTCGTCGCGGCCGCAGCAATGCTGGCGGTCGTTGCGAGCTTTGCATTCCACGAGCTGCGCATGTGAGGACCCGTGGCTTATGCACCCGCGTTCAGTGACTATGTACCATTCCGCGCATGCGTGTGCGCATGCACACGGCAGAGGCACATGCCACATGTCTAGCATCGCATGGGTGGTGCAGGCAGTAAAAGTAGAGTGGCAGCAAAACCGTTACACGGTGACGGCGTAGTGACATGGCCGCTGGCGAATCCACATCCAAACCACGTCTATGCGCCGTGACCGGCCACGTCTACACCGGCACTGACCTTGGCATAAATGACCGGTGATCTGAATGCACACAGACATTGATGTGCCCTTTTCTCGCCATATTGCCTCTGTACTGCACCATGGTTGAAGAGCACCGTCGGTCTATCGCACCCCTGCTTGCTGCAGGCCGGTGAGCGAGCCAAGGCAGTTGCGCTACATGCGCATTGCAGTATGCTATGGCGCTCGGCGGCTCAGGTCGAGGTGGTTGCCGTCTTGGCGGGGTGTCCCGGCCCGGTGTATGTGTGTGTGCTCTGGTGTGAATTTTCCGAGTGCCTTGGCCACCACGCGCGCCGGCACATTGCCAGTGCGTCATGGAAAGTAAAACGGAAAGAGAGTCTGACCGTGCACGTGGACGGATGAGGTCAGTGAGAGCGAAGAAGCTCACGCTGCCGTGGTGGTGGTGGCTTTTTCTACAGAACATGCGAGACCTTTTCGATTCGCCGGCGACGGTGCACGCGTTCGCACTCCTGAGCGTGTCGCCCGGAAGATGGCACGCATGCTGTACGCACAGACCAAATACCCAGCGTGCCCCTCACAACCGTCCAAAGATCATGCAGCGCCTGAGCAGCTTTCTTACCCAAAGCGCTCGTGTGGGCGAGCATGGCCCAAAGACTGGATAGCTTGCGAAGGCATAAGGCGTATGAGAGCCCATGTTGCACGTAAATCACACGCACTGCATACACGCACGTACATGCACACACACACAGAGAGAGAGAGAAAGAGAGACGCGCGCGCACCATTACTCCCTTGCCGGCCTGACCCTTCATCTCCAGGTTGCGGCTATGCCGGCCAACATGCGCAGCACACCTTGGTCTGCCCGACGGGGCCGCGCTTCCCGAACCTCAGCCGCTCATTTGCACCCGCCCGCACATGCTGCTGCCGGCATCGCGCGACCAGGACATCTTGGCCCACGCGCACAAGGCTGGCCCAAGCGTTTCCGCGTACGCCTTTAACTTGGCCTTGCGTCCCTGCACGGGGCCGTCTCGACTGTATAAAACGGCGCCGCTCGCCGCATGGTCGGCAGTATACTCCTCATTGTGAAGCTGTCCTGCTCCGCGCCCCTCGCACCATCTCCTGCCCTCTCGTTCTTTGTGTGTATCCTCCCATTGCCTTTCTCTTGTCTGTAGCTGTCTACGCGCCGCTGCGGTGTCACTGTTACTGCAGCCTGTGCCTGGGTTATCTGATTGCGCAGTCACGGAGTAGACGCCAGACGTCGGCATCACCGCCACCGTTTTGTGCCACTTCAGTATCTGTAGGGTAACGCTTGCTATTACTGCCGCGTCGCGCAAGTCGCCATCCCCCGTTCAGTTCGCCTGCCGGTTCGCAGCATACGCTTTTTGCTGGTCACAACGCCACAGTCTGCGTCAATTTACACCATATACGCGGCCGCCGCAGCTACTGTACGCATCTTGCTCGCTCCTATCGTTATCGCCACGCCCGTGCGCGTACTCTCCCTGTTCTCTGCGCGCTTGCTATCCTCCTCCTCCTTCCTCGCGCCAGCGCCTGCCCCTTCCCGCTATCCTCCACACACGGAGCTTCACATCCCCTTTTGTTCTAGCCAGCTTTCATAGAGACAGCGTCTGTCGTTGCACCGCCAATATGGACATTCTCGAGCTGATCCATCTGGACACGATGCTTTCGGAGCACCGGCCGTACATTTGCCACTGGGATGCCTGTCAGAAAGCGTTTGCTCGGCGGTCTGACCTTGTGCGCCACCTGCGCATCCACACCAACGAACGGTGAGTAGACGCGGATTTTTGAGGCCCCCCTCGACGGTCGTGCGTGGGAAGGCGGACGCACGCGTCTGTGCGCACATGCATCCGGGCGAGCGAGTACATTCAGCCATACACACGTCCTTGTTCCGATAGATGCAGCTGGCACGCTGCAGTCCACCAAAGCCAAGGATGTCCAAGGTGGACAGCAGCGGTGCTGATCGCTCGTGTGAAAATCCGCATCCCTTATATCGCGGTCTTTGGTCGCCCTGACCGACACTGTGCAGCACGTTGCATGCAAACGCACGCATCCGCACGTCCTATCGCACGGCCCCTTTGATTTCCGATGGGCGCTGGCAATGCAGTCTTGCTAACGTGCGTGTACCATGCGTCGGCGCTTTTTTTATCTAGGCCCTTTGTCTGCAACGAGCCCGGCTGCACCAAGTCTTTCATCCAGCGTTCGGCGCTAACGGTGCATCTGCGCACGCATTCCGGTGAACGGCCGCATATCTGCGAGGAGCCCACGTGCCGGCGCGCGTTCAGCGACAGTTCATCGCTGGCGCGTCACCGGCGCGTGCATGCCGGCAAGCGGCCGTACCGTTGCTCGTTCGACGGCTGCGGCAAGAGCTTCTGCCACAAGCAGACGCTCACCAAGCACCGCCGCACCGCGCACGTCCTGGTCGTGATGGAGCGCTTCTCTGCAACGGTGGCGACGATGCGTGAGATCGAGTCCAAGTCGCCGCCCCTGTCGCCGGTCCTGGATGACTCGGCATCCCGCCTTTCCGCCGGCTCGCCTGTCGTGCCCATGACTGAGCCGAATTTCCATCAGCATCAGCATCACCACCAACAGCAGCATCACCACCACCACCACCATCACCACATGTTTGCCGGCCTTGCCCTGCTGGGCGAGGTGGCGGCCAACCAGCTGCCGCTGCCGGTCAGCCCACCGCAGACGCCGCCTGGCACGCCGTCTGGCACGCCGCCGCCGCCATCGTCGTCGTCGTCGTCGTCGTCGTCGTCACATACGGGCATCGGCAGTGCAGCGCTCTGCATTGCGATGCCCCCCGCGCCGCTTCTGCCGTCGCCTGAGCCATCGCCAAAATGGCACACCAACTAGATTTGACAAGGCCGCCTGGTTCCCGCCCACTGGCCGTAACGTTCCTCTGCTCATGATTTTCCATAGTGGTGCTTTCCATCTTGCCCGACCGCGCAAGTCGCGGCGTTTTCTTGCGTCCGACAAACCGCCCATACATTGCTCCGTGCTTTGACGCACACCGCCCACCCGCCGTCTGCTCCTGAAACGTCATCTTCTCCGACGCGTCGGCAGCAGTCGCCTTTTTATACGCCAACATCGTCCATTGGCCACCCACCCATCTTTGGATACACTTTTCTGCGCTGGTGCGCATCGGCTGCAGCGCCGTTCCAGGCCCAGCCAACATCGATGTACCTTCTTGTATCATGCTGCCACCCTTGGATGCCGCCGCGCTGGCCGACGTGTCATCCATACCGCGGTCCGTCCGCCTCGCACTTTGCATCGTGCCCCTTTGTTTGCACAGCACATGCGTTTCGCTCGCCTTCTCACGGCAGCCGCAGCACACTTTTTTTGCTAGCTCTTTTTCACTTACATTGTCGCCGTTTTCTGCGTTGTGTTGTTCAAGCTTCCTGCTTGGTCTCTTTCTTGGCCACTTTCCTTGCTTTCTAGTAGGAACTTTTGTACCTTTTGCTTCTTACACTTTACACTTTTGCAACTTCTGCTTGCTTTCCTCGCATACAGGCATTCTTGTTTCCCTTACGATCTCGGCTCTTAAACTCGCGCAGTCATCGTCGTTCGCCAACACCGCCCTCTTTACATCAGCAGCTTGGTTTCCCTCCCTTCCCTCATCTCAACAGGCACAACTCGGCAGTAGCACATCGCCCCTTCCTCATTCCATCTCGCCATTTCCTCCACCGTTTCTTCTTCGCGTCAATAACAGTTGTTCCCCGTGATCCATGTGGCCAACGTTTACGGAGAAAATGTGATCGGCATCGATTTACCACGCGGATGTGTGCATCATTGCGTTCGCGTGACGGCGATCGAGCCTAGGCGGCCGGCTTGTCCTCAGGCAGCGGCTCTACAATGCCTTCCTTAAGCAACAGGTCCTCAAGCTGGCCAGACCGGTGCATATCCAGCATGATATCGCAACCGCCAATGAACTCGCCCTTGATGTACACCTGGGGGATCGTAGGCCAGGACCTATGGCCGATGCAATGTTTAGGTTAAATGACGCCATCTGGCTCGTGCTGTCCAACGTGTCACTTACGAAAACTCCTTGATACCCTCGCGGAGATCCGGATCGGCCAGCACGTTTAGCGCCTTGAGCTGGGTCACACCCTGCACATCCAGAATCTGCGCAACAGCACGGCTGAAGCCACACTGTAAGGACGCACTTTGTTAGACCGTTTACATGTCGTATGCTACTCCAATTTCACCTACCTGCGGCGCCTCCGGAGTGCCCTTCATGAACACGCAAACGTCATTGTCCTTGATGGACTGAACGGCAAACATGGCGCACAAGGTAAGCTGCTTTTGTCGCCATTGTCCACGCTGTCCTA
The DNA here is from genome assembly GCA_003614735.1 of Thamnocephalis sphaerospora. NCBI lineage: Eukaryota > Fungi > Zoopagomycota > Zoopagomycetes > Zoopagales > Sigmoideomycetaceae > Thamnocephalis > Thamnocephalis sphaerospora. The sequence goes on along the minus strand of KZ992859.1, from coordinate 1,949 downwards.
GTCTGCCTCACCTCCTCAATCAGCTTCTTGGCACGATCGGTGATCATGCGACGCGCCTGGAAAGCAGCTGGCGACCAGCGTACAGTACGCGCTGCAGACGCGGCCACAGGCCGTGATGTCTAAATGTTGCAACAGCGTAAGGCACAGGACCGCGATAGCTTGCTCTTGGTCAGGCTGCCATCACCTACCTGGCGAAGGGCAACCAGCAGAGAGTGCATTGTGCGGCGAGAATGGGCTAGCACGGGACAGGCGAGTGGGAGGAAGAGACACGTCGGACACGAAATTGGCCGATGCAAAACACCAACGCCTTCTGGTTTGTTTGCCAACGACGCTCGCCCGACATGGCCAAAGGCAAAAAGGATCGGCCGGCACGCCAGGTGCAGCATCTGGAGGAATTCCAGCGCATGAACTTTCTCTACCAAGCGGCGGCCCTCATGACCGCTGCCACCGCCGACCAGCACGAGCAGAACGACTCGGCGTTGGCGACACCAGCCACCACCGCACCACGGCGCCGGACACCGCGGTGCAAGCCGCGTGCTGTCAAAAAGGCCACTCGCAATGCGCAGCGCGGTACGGCAGACCCAACGCGGCCACCGCTGGCTGGCCTTGGCTGTTTCTACGTGTCGACGCTCAAGACGGTGGCGCGGCGAAACGTACTTCGTCTGTGGGTAGTCTGCATCGTGTGCCGCAACCTACCGGTGGCTAAATGCGCGCGTACATCGACGATAGTGATCCAAGCATGAAGCGTACGCTCTGCCGTCGATGTGATGCGCTGCTGCTGCCTGGTGTATCAGCAACAGTGCGCTTTGAAGGTGCGTATACTGCTTTGCAGCGTGACAGTTGTCCTGGCTAACCGCATATAATGGCTTAGATGGTGCAAATCCAGCGGTCACTACACGCTGCCAGCTATGCCACGCCAAACGTCGTCTGCCCACACATCCGGCAAAGCAGCTGTTTTGCGAACGTCCAGAGAACATTGTGGGCGCAGAACTGCCAAAGGAGAAGACATCTGTAGTCACAGCGCCTAATGACGTAGATGCAATGCAGATCTAAGTGGTGGACGATCGCCCGATGCAGCATACCATTCAGGTGCACTGCACAGTTGCGACAGCGCGTGCTTGATACATGGCATGGAACCATGTGATCCTGGATCATGAGCAATGGAAGAAAGCTTAACGCAATATACCGCGCCAAATCACCATTGATGATTTGATATTCTGTACACTGGATGATGGCATGGACACAACGTCAACTGCTGTCAAAGTCTACGCTGGTGCATGAGACCCTATAAGGCACCAGAATAGTGGCCATTGTCCAAACGCCAGTGATGCACTCATGCTATGTGGCAAATAAAGCCCATTCTACCGGAACGCATGGGCGAGCGCACGTCCAGCATACTGCTCGTACCTGGCATAGTCGGAATAGTATGGCAATGCAGCCCACCAACCTGATCAGCTTGCTATATGCGATTGTATGACACTCTAGTGCTGTAGATGCGCCGTGACGTGGGACTGCGGTCGCGTTATTTTAATCTTGGCCTGCCCACCTGCTTTCCTTGGCTCCTTCCTTTAGCACTGACACTTCTTCGTCACCCCAGGCCACACGCTCGCCGTCATCCAGCGGAGGCCATTTAAAGATGAAGTTGTCGATAGGCTCCTGCTCCTCTTCCTTCTCCTCTTTCTTCTCCTCCTCTTTCTTCTTCTCCTCTTTCTTTGTCGGTGACGTTGGCTGTGTTACTGTAAAAGTGGGTGTTTTTCCCCGGCCTGTGCTGGCCGGTTGCACCTTTGATGACCCGCGGCTCTCTTTGTTTTTCGTCGCACCAACGCGTCCGGATGGTGTGCGCTCATGCCAGTGTGGTCCAGCTGTGGCAGTATGCCGGGTCGTATCGGAAGGTGCAGCCAAACTTCCAGGCGCCGTACCGTTTGCCTCGGTGCGCGGCGTGCGGCGGC
>KZ992858.1:0-14026 GCA_003614735.1 Thamnocephalis sphaerospora | reverse complement strand
CTGATGTATGCTACCGGTAGAATTCGGATGAAGTGGTGGCCGTGCGAGACTCGGTGGATACGGCCACCAACAGTGCACGCGTTGCTCGAGAGCTGGCTGAACGCGCGCAGGGCCACCGCAGTACGGCCACACCTGCGCAGGATGGATCAGCTGGCCAGCGGTCTCGTATTGGTGCGCTAAGCATGGTGCAACGTCTGTAAAGCATCGGCGTTGCTGACAGATGACTACTAGGTCCGACCATGCCACCACCGATGTCTGGCTCGTCATCCGAGCTACGTCCCTCTGGTCCCCATGGCGAGTGTGAGTACAGCGAGTGGCAAGCATTGGTCCACAATTGTACCGCATAGGTGATGCTCACCTTGACCGCACTGTAGTGATGGACCAAGAGGACCGTCGACGCTATGAGAGTGCTATGCATCGCAAGGATAATCGCAAGTATCGTCGCGACCGTGATGCAGACTTGGAGGAGCTTGCACCAAGGGCAACGGGCCGGTGAGTGTGGTGGTGTAAGCCACGAACTGCATCTTGTCTTACAATGCATTCACAGCGAGGCTATGATTGAAAAGCGGCGTGCGCAGTCGGCATACTTGCATCGGGAGCCAAGTCCAGACGTAGAGCTGCCAGAATCCGACTTGATGGGAGGTGGAGACAGTTACCAAGCACAGTAAGTGCATGGCTGGGCCTTGACACGTTCAGATGGTTGGCTGCTTACACGCCGACGGGCCAGCTTGCGAGCACTTGAAGGTGCACAACAGCGACGAAGGCAGCATCGCCAGCAGCGCTCCGCTGAACGCTCCACAGCAATGAACGAGCGCTTCACCGAGCATCAACGCAAGGAAGAAGCCAAGATGGCCATGTTTCGCCGGATGGCGGAGCAGCGGCAACAGCGCGAGCTAGAACCACGTCCGCCTGGCGCGTAAGCAGGGGTGTGACCCTTGTTCCAGCGAGCTGCGCTCGAATGTCTACCAAAAACAAACGCCGGCCACCAAACGCCCGCGTCTCTGCCCTTTCCCTCTTGCGCTCACACCATAGCGCGAATAGCATTAAACCCACGACTGTTTTGTACGCAATTGCAAAGGTCATGAGTCAGGCTGGCGCAGCTGACACGCCAGCGCTTCCGCAGCTATCCGCCCACCAGGTGGTGGAAGCATTGGGCGCGGCGCCAGCTGTATGGACCACGGACGCGCTTGTTGCTGCTCTGTGCAGTAGCTGCTGCTCAGATTGCAATCAGGTATGCGTTGGAATTGCTGTTTCAAAAGATATCTCGGCTGAAGTGCATATGTGTCGGCAGGAGCGTGCACTGGCCCTGCTACAACACCTGCGACGCAGTGGCATATTCGGACGTCGAGAGGCGCGTTTAAACATAGCGCCTGGCCAAAGCTCAGTCGTCTCACTCTGGTGGCTCACGCCACTCGCATTGTCGGCACTGCCACTGCCTCGGAAGACTGGCCTCAGGTCGGACGATGACGCTGCCCATGTACTAACAAAAGATCCAGGCACGGTACGTAGAGGCCGCGCATACACTGCTTTGCACAGACCAACCCGCGCTGTTTGTAGTTGCAATGTAGCGAGACACAGAAAAAGGATGTCACACCTACTAGGACGCCGCCTGAGCCGGTGGGCTCATCGACGCAGGCGACAGCTGTCTCGCCAGTAAGCAGCATCGATTGATGACAGTATCTTCTCATGTGTGCATAACATGTTGGTGTAGACAGGACCAATGGCCAAGCGTCGCCGTATTGTTAGCGTTAACAAGCCATTCAAGTCGCCACTTGCTCGACCAAGAGCGGAAGCTACCAAGGACCCTGCGACTGCTAACGAGAGAAAGACGCCTATGCCGGCGGCATTGTCGCCACACGTGCCCAGCCGTCCAAGTGTGCCTGTCACGCCGCAGCGCCGTGTACTAAGCGGCACACTACGTAATTCTCTGTCATCAGTGAAAACGCAGACACCACAAAGTGTCGAACGTCAGACGCTCACCAAAAGGAAGCGGCTACTGGAAGAGGAGATCAGCAGCATGGAGACGACGGAGCGGCGTCGCCAAATGATGCAGAGCTTCAGCAGGCAGGTGAGTTTATAAACGCCGTCGTAGCGCAAACCCCTTAACGCCCGTCATCCAGGGAAAGGCACGCTCTATTGGTGCGTCCATCGACAAGTGGCGAGAAGTCTGCCAGCAGATGATTGAGCAGATACGCTCACGCATTGATCCGCAAGCCTTCCTGGACGCTCAGTCATTCCGCCCGGATCCGCCACCGTGGATGGACGCGCCGCCGGCGATGCTTGACGGTATTAGCGCAGACGGCGAGCATGCTTTCTGCACCGCAAGTGGCCGCCAGCTTGAAGTGAGCACGTCTGCCGCTGCACGGAGTTACAATGTGCCAAGAAGCAACCGGCCAGATGGCGCCTCCCTAGCGCCAAGTCGCCCATCTCCTGAGACGCTCAACTATCGGTCTTTGCTTAAAATGCTAGGTATTACAAGACTAGCGTTGCTGCGGTACAACGATGAAGACGACTGCTTCTACTAGCGCGCTGCCTCCCAGCGACTCTCCTACCCTCCCGCCACGGGTCAGCAGCACGGTGCTATTCCTAATAGAGAGAATGAATCAAATGGCATAGGATGTTTGCGTGGAGTGTGCCGGTGCTACCACGCACCGCCAGTCACAATGTACCGCAATGGTGGCACCCACACGGGGTACTGTAGTGCTGGTTTTTGTACGTGCGACAGTAATAGCCTACTCCTTGACAGTGTGCCCCTTCTGTCGCTTGATCCGAAGCAACATATGCCTTTCGGCTACCGGTCGGTCCATGTATCGCAACTCTTCACCTTTCATTCTTTACGCTCGCGTGCCGTATCATGCTACATATGTTCCTACAAGCACATGCGCCAGCATGTGGCATGCCGCCAACTTCCCGTCGTTTGGCAGTATTACCGCTGCTGGTGCTGCTGCTGGTGGTGCTTGCATTGCCGCCGGTTGCAACAGCAACCATGACTATTAGTACGGCAAACCAAACCACAACCATCTATATGTCTGGCTATTTGCATAGTCGACCAACAATCGACGTGCCCACAGATGCTGTGATGCTGCAGCCACAGTTTGGCAAGAACGCCGAGTGCGTCTTGACTAGCAAGCCTTTGTCGGACTTGAGAAGTGATCCAGCATCCGACCTTGCTGTAATCGTGCGCTGGAGTGCAGCTATGGCAGCTGGCTGCCAAACAATTGCACAGGTACATGATCGTTGGCGCTGGCCATCACGGGAATTTTGCCCTGCTAATATCCTGTGTCGCCACTAGTGCGCCAAGGCCGTTGTCAAGTACGTAGGTCCGCAGCCAGAAGGTGTTACAGCTGTCTTTGTGCTGCTGCAGGATGTTTACGTTGAGGGTTTACCTGGAGGGCCACTCAATAGCCCATATGTTGCAGAACACACGCTGGCAGCTGATGATGGGGATCCGGCAATCACTACTTTTATGTCATCGTGGTACCAAGTTGATGAAATTGAGGCGTTCATGTCCACTTCTGCTCAGCAGCATACCGTTGATTTTACACCAAGTAAGCTCCAAACACTAAGCAGCACGCTTGCGTCGATTAATCAAGCAATGTGGAATAGGTATCGGCCCGTGGAACGTCATGTTTGAAAGCGTACCATACCAGATTACCGTTTGTCTGTGTGGTGGCATTGTACGTGTCTAGTGTGGCCACCGTACCACATACGCATCGTCCGCTAACCAGTTGCCGGCTGCTTAGAACGGAGTGCTGATTATCTATAGCATTTATCAGCTTGTCGGCTCAATTTACGTGTACCAAGCACGTTTTAACATTCGCAACGGCATTCTTCTGCTTGCCATTTTTGTTGCAGCATGTAAGCCATGGCGCGCGAATATGCGCGAATCGGCTAGCCTAACGTCCACATTGTCTAGTTGGCATTACCGATATCTTTTTGCCAAAAACACTCAAGGCGACCTGGTTAGTGCAGTCTGTCGCCTCAATGTTGGCCAATCAAGCACTCAACGTACTATTAATACTCTGGTAAGACCATCCTTACCGCGCTTGCCTAGTATATGGCATTGTACTGACATGCGTAACGCTATAGGTGCCGTCTACTGATTGTGGCGCATTTATACCCGCGTGCCAAGCTATATCTTCATTCTATCTACATAGCAGCGATATTGGAGATTCTATGGGCCGCTGCCAGCGTTCTCTACATGACAGTGATGGTTCCAGATTGGGCACATTGGATTGTGATAAGTCTGCAAATTCTCGCTGCATGCGTGCGAGTCCCAACTATGATAGTACTCTGCCACTGTGGTAAGCATTCGGTGAAAGGGCGTGCCCAGACTCGCACGGTCGGCTTAGCTTCCTTGACAGCCCTAGTGCATCATCCCAAGAACGCCTCAACGATATACGAACGCAGCATTCGTAAAGTCCTGAGACAGGCAAGTAGCGTGTGTGTGCATTACTGCTGTGCTCACGCATTGCTAACCTATCTGCCGGCAGGTTGGCCATCTTGCACTGTTTTGCTGTGCTGGCATGTCGATCAAGATAGCGTCCGAGGCCATCGCTCAGTTCGAGGTTCTGAGCGGCGACGTAGCCGCTGTTGCCATCCACTACTGTTTCCGGTACATGGGCGAGTCTGTCTGCGCAGCCAGCCTTTTGATGGTCCAAATCGTCAAAGCCGGACCATCTACGCCTGCCGAGTCTGGTTTACTACCCTGTGTTAACATTACCATGCCCCCGGCCGCCGCATGCCAGCGGCTGCGCACAGCACTCGCAAGCAGCGGCTGCCTGTCACTAAGCACAAAAATGCAGCTTGTGCTGGCCGGCGAAGTCGACAGGCCGCCTGTGGCAGCACGCACAGCATCTGAATAGCATTTGCGCATCATAACAATGAATTTACGAACTTTGCAGTGTGTTTTTTGCTTTTTTCCAACCAGTCACCGTTGGTTGCGCACTGCCACTCTCCATCGCCACTATAGCCACCGGAATCATTGCCGTCTGCACAACATGGGGAAACGGGGCAAGAAGCGCGCGCATGCTGAGGTGGCTGAGGAGCCGGCACACATAGATACAGAGCAGGTGGCACAGTCAGAGAGCGAACCCAAGGCACAGCGGGTGGAATCAGCCGACGTAGCGTCCAGCCACGACATGGAGGTGGACGCCGATGTGGGCCCGAGTACCTTGGCAGTCGACGGCGTGCAGACAGAGACAGACGTTCCGTCCACGGATGCTTTGGCGGAACCAGCGGTGGAGCCAACCAAGGAGGGCGGTGGTCTGTTTGCATTCGGCGACCCGCTGCGCGCGCAGGCAGCGGCAGCTGATACCGACCGCCAGAGCAAGCTGGGTATTCCACGCTGGCTAGCTGAGCCGCTTACTGTAGCCGCAGATGTGACGGCACCCGTGGACGATGCAAAGATTGGCATGTCCGAGCAGCTTGTAGCGCGTTGTCGGCAGGCGCATATCGACGAGCTGTTTGCAGGTTGGTTTATTCGTGACGGCCAACACTTGCCACCTTGGTGCTAACATCTCGGAATTCTGCAGTGCAGACGGCCGTTGTTCCGCGACTGTTGCGGCACCATGACCGCAATGGCGTCTACGTGGATGGCGACTTGTGCGTGTCCGCACCGACCGGTAGCGGCAAGACGCTAGCCTATGTATTGCCTATCGTTGAGGTGGGTGAGCATTTGCGTGGCGACTCGCATGTGCCATGCTGACTAGCTTGGCATGACATTGTTTGCAATGATGCAGACGTTGCGCAAGCGTGTCGTCACGCGGCTGCGTGCTCTGATCGTACTGCCGACGCGCGATCTGGTGGCGCAAGTGAAGGAGACATTTGACGAGTTTTGCCGCTCTACAGACCTGAAGGTGGGCGTTGCGGTTGGTCAAACATCCTTTGCCAGCGAGCAGACGCAGCTAGTGTCCGGGGAAAAGCACAGGTATGCTTTGGGTCTACTTTGTGGACTTGCGCTGTGCTTGCCGACTAATAATACGGCTATCCTGTATAGTCTACTGGGCGGCTCTAGTCGCGTGGACATTCTGATTGCCACCCCAGGTCGATTGATTGATCATCTCAACGGCACCAGCAACTTTACACTACAGCATCTACGCTTTCTTGTGATTGACGAGGCGGATCGGCTTTTGGGACAAAGTTACCAGGACTGGCTGCCGCGCGTGCTAGACGCTCTGCCGACTACTCGGCCATCACCGCCGTCTGCAGTCTCACGAGCTGATGATATGTGAGTGCGATGTAGCATGCTAATCGCAGTGCGGACCGTTGCTTACACAATCCAATGCTTATTCTGCGCGGTTAGCGCATTGCATGATGCAAGTGCCTGTGCTCTGCCGTGTGTAGCCCGACTAGCAGGACCGCCGCAGCCAAGAGTGAGTATGGCAGCGCCGTGGCAGACTGCTAAAAAGTTGCTAATCATCCGTGTCCACCAGACGCAAAAGCTCTTGTTTTCCGCGACGTTGACGCGGAATCCGGCCAAAATTGCCAGCCTTCGTCTCGTCAATCCTGTCTATGTGGCGGTTCAAGCGGCTGAGGGCACTGGCCGGGAGACAGAGCGTTACATAACACCCGCAACCCTCAAGGTAGCCTAGTCCTATTGAAGGCGTGGTTGGGCACGGCTGACACAGCACACTCCCCTTTGCAGGAGCACTACATTGTGTGCCGTACTGTGGACAAACCGTTGATGGTGCTCCATCTACTTGCCAGCTACCAGCTTACCTCTACTTTATGTTTCACCAAGTCTATTGAATCAGCGAACCGGTAAGATGAATTTGCACCGAGATGCACCATGGCAATGTGCAGTGTGAGCTGACGACCGACAATGTCAGTCTCTCTCGTCTACTTCAAATCTACTGCAAAGACCATGATGTGCTGGACATGGCTGCCGATGTACAGGTGTCGGCGGAGTACTCTAGCGACTTGACGCCTTCGGAGCGTGCGCATGTTATGAAACAATTCCGAAGGGGCAAAATCCGGCTGTAGGTATCGCGAGATGGCCGAATGCAGCGCTGCATAATGCGCTAACCTGCAAGCGATGCAAAGGCTCATTTGCTCGGATCTGGTGGCGCGTGGTGTCGACATGGACTGTGTCCAGGCCGTTATCAGCTATGATGTGCCGCTCTACATGAAAAAGTATATTCACCGTGTCGGCCGTACAGCACGTGCCAACCGCAAGGGCAGTGCCTTTACTCTGGTTGAGGAGCAGGAGGTAAGAGCTGCTGTGCGGCACTCTGCCGAATGGACGATTGACCGGTAGCGGCGGTTTGGTAGGCACGTGCATTCAAGGAGATGATGCGCAAGGCTGCACATTGGGAGAAGGTCAAACGGATCAGCGTCAAGCCGGCTGCACTTGAGCCGCTGGTGCCTCGCTACGAGGTATGCGGCCGCGGTGCCGTCTAGTGCGCGAGTCGACCGCTCACTCTGACATTGTTCTCTGGCGTACGCGTAGGTTGCTCTTGCGGAGTTGCAGGTAAAGGTACAACCGCAGCGTGCGCGGGCAGATCGCGCGCAACAGCGCCAAGAGACCCAGACGACGGCAGATGGTGGTGCTGCCGACAGCGACTCCGAGTCGGAAGACCTGGACAGCGCGTCGCGAGCTGCAGTGCGTCGCGCTCCTGTCGCCACACATGCACCGCGTGACTCTCGGCCCAATCAGAGCGGCGAGACACGCCGTGTGCGCGACTACTTGAAGCGGCAGCTGATGGCTGCAGCAGTGCCAGCAGCCTCAAATGGCACAAGGTCATAGGATACAGCCAATGCAAATAAAGCTTAGTGTGGCCAGTGTGGCATTATTAACCCGTAGCGGAGGCGGAGAAGAGAAACGCTTTTTTTTACGCCACAGCTGTTTGGCCTGCCACACACGCCTCGTGCGTTCTCTTCCCGTCTCCATCCGCCGCTGCGCTGCCCGCTTGCTCATCGCCCATGACTTCGTCGTCACCTACTGGTGAATCTTCGCGCGCAGCTCGCCCGCGCGTGCAGTATGCGTGTAGGTGTACCGAGCGTCCGCCTGGAATCTCCGGCTGTCGGCGCTAACGTCATCCGCTGCCGGCAATGGCCGCATAGATCGCACCGTCAAGGAGCTCGGTGTTGGCTATGGGCCGCCTACAAATAAGCTGGCGGAGGGGTTTGAGAAGTAAGCGCCATCGCTAGCCAAACTGCTTGCGCCGGGCACTGACACCCGTGCCGGCTTGCCTAGACAGACCGGCAACATTCGCACCTTTGTCTACAGCAAGGATGGCCGCTTTCTGGCCTGGGCCACGCCAGACTGGTGCGTGTGCTGCGTGTAGCGATAGGCTGACGTAGACAATCGGCTAATGACATCGTCGCTGTAGCGTAAAGGTGCTGAATGCTGAGACGATGGAGCCAGTGACGGAAATTGTGCGCGCCAATGTGCTGGATATGGAGTTTTCGCCGCGTGGCACCTACCTGTCGACCTGGGAGCGCTACGTGAAGCCCAGCGACGATACCGTGAACCAGAACACCAACATCTGGGAAACGGCCAGCGCCACACGGGTGACCGGGTTTACGCAAAAGTCGCACGACAACTGGAACGTGCAGTGGTCCATGGACGAGGAGTTTTGCGCGCAGCTTGCCGCCAACGCAGTGCACCTCTACAACGTCAAGAACCTGTCCAAGGGCACTCACACCACACTGCGGCTGGAGGGCATCTCTGCCTTTAGCATGTCGCCGGGCAAGTCGCCCGCGCTAGCTGTGTTTCTGCGCGAGCGCAACGGTGGCCCTGCTAGCGTGCGCATCTTCAGTCTGACCAACTTTGCCCAGCCGGTCTCCAGCAAGACCTTCTTCAAGGCGGACAAGGCGCAGATGTACTGGGACGACCTGGGAACACACGTGCTTGTTCTTACGCAGACTGACGTGGACAAGACCGGCAAGTCGTACTACGGCGAGACCAACCTCTACTATTTGAGCGCAAACGGCACCTACGACTGCCGTGTGATGCTGGACAAGGAAGGGCCGGTGCAGGATGTGGCGTGGTCGCCCAACTCCAAGGAGTTTATCGTCATCTACGGCTTTATGCCGGCCAAGGCCACACTCTTTGACCATCGTGCTAACCCCATCTACAACTTTGGCGTTGGTCCGCGCAACTATGTGCGCTTCAGCCCGCACGGCCGACTTGTCTGCCTGGCAGGCTTTGGCAACTTGGCCGGCACCATGGACATTTGGGACATCACCGATCGGGCAAAGGTGACAAAGCTGGCGACGATGGAGGCTAGCGGCTCGTCGGTGTGCGACTGGAGCCCAGACGGTCGCCATATCATGACGGCCACGCTGTCGCCACGCCTGCGTGTCGATAACGGCTTTAAGGTGTGGCATCATCGTGGTGTGTTGGTACACCAGGAAGAGATCGATGAGCTGCTTCAGATTGGATGGCGTCCTGCTTCCGTCAAGCTGTACCCGATGCGCGGTGCTCTCTCACCGGCACCCAAGGGCATTGCCGTTGCGACTACCAAGGCGGCAGCGCCCAAGCCAACTGGCGCCTATCGGCCACCGGGTGCGCGCGGCACGAGCACGCCCAATATCTTCAAGCGCGACGATGAGCGGCCGGGACGTGTGAACCAGTACACAGTGCCTGGTGCACCCGCCAAGACTACCGATGGTTCGTTACAGCCCCTGATTGTATTGGCGTGTGCGCGGTAGTGATGATCGCAGATGGCTTACATGTTCTATATGTTACAGCTCAACTAAGCAAGTCGTCTTTGAAAAACAAGAAGAAGCGGGAGAAGAAGAAGACCGCAGAAGACAACGTGCCGGCTGCTGCACCGGCCAGCAGCAGCAAGGTCAACGGCAGCAAGACAAATGGCAAGGCGCCTGCAGGCGTAGCTGCCAGTTCGATTGCGGTCGAAGCACCAGCAGCGCCTCGGAAACCGATGACGGAGACGGAAAAGAAGATCAAGGCTGTCAATCGCAAGCTAAAGCAGATTGAAGAGCTCAAAGAGCGTCTGGACAAGGGCGACAAGCTGGAGCTCACACAGATGCAAAAGATCGAGACAGAGAGTGCGCTGCGCAAGGAGCTAGCCAGTCTGCAGTAGAGCATGCGGCAAGGCACAGACACCCTGTTTGTGCGCGCTGCTAGCATGAATGTCCACCGACTTGCTGTGCCAAACACGAAACGCGTATACGTATAATTACTGCGTATATGTTATCGAGCGAACGAATGAACCAAATGAACCATGATGCAACGCTACCATGGGTTAGCGTGGGATTCCGATAATGAAGTCGGCTGGCGTGCACGTCGTCAAAGGCACTCGATGCTTGGCTATGCGGCAACAAAGCTACACATGGTGATATGGCCAGACTGTGGCCGGAGCAGGATAAGATGCGTGGGCGTGATCAAGGCGACTGAGCCACCACCAACTCCATCTGGCTGAATGCCGGCCAGCTCATCGCCAGTCAACAGATCGGCAGCGTAGCTGGTGCCGATGGTAGCCTGGTAGACATGGCCGACTGTTCCAATCACCCGCGTTACCGCGTGCCGGCGGGGCAGCAGGTAAGCGTCGACGAACGCGCAGTCGGTCATACGCCAAACTACACGTCGTGACGCGCCTCGGCTCGTCATGGTGACCAGCCGTTCTAGTTCGGGTATCGCCATCACGTTGGAGCAGCGAATCTGTTCGCGCCAGACTAGCTTCTCTACTGGCAGCGACAGCATGCCAATGTAGGTGAGTGGAGCAGGACGCGTGAAACGCACTTGCATCAGCACACGATCGTCATCAAGTCGCGTGGACGTGCCGCCTACACGGGCCAGCATGGGCCAGTGAGGGCATTTGCCATTCCGCATCAGCTGCGGTTGGCTGCGACCAAATGTCATTAGCTGCCAGTGAAATGTAGAGATGAGCGCCGACTCGGTGGCCTCAAACCCGGCAAACACATGGGCGCTGTCTGCGGTAAATGTCTGGATGTGGCAAAGTCCAGTGGCGGCGACGATCTCGCCCGGACACCAGACACGTCGCGCCAGGTCAAAGACACGGTATCGGTGCGTGCCACCCGCATATCCATCACGTCTGCGATCCAGCTCCACCAGTAGCCAGTGGCCGGCAATCTGCCGTGGTCGAAGCGCCACGGGGGAATGCACCACCAGCCGTAGTTCGCTGGTGCCGGCACGCCATGCCCACAAGCAGTGCATCCAGCATCGGTCGGCGTCAGTGTGGCGATACGTATCGGATTCGGAATCGCCGCCAGGCACTTCGTCGGCCTTGGCTTCATCTTCGGTCAAAGCATCGCCATCGCTGGGCAGGATACTGTCCAGACTACGATTGCCGTCACCAGGTGTGCCAACGACGTGCCCGTTTTGGGATGCCGCAGCCTCGCCGCACACAACGATAAATTCCTCCGAAAGCTTGGCCACACACGGATAGTATGTGCAGTCGGGCAGCGCATCAATATCCAGCACCTGCCAGCTAGTTGCTGCCGCGGCCACGCCCACCGCATAAAGTTGGCGGGTGCCCTCTGCTACCAGCACCGCGCCCCAGGTGGATGCGCCCAGCACACGGTAGCGAAATGGATTGCGCAACGGCGGCAGCTGCACCTGGCTTTCCATGTACCGGCCGCAGCGCCAGTTTTTCTCGGTATGGCGCCGCCACAAGTAGGCGCGGTACCAGTCTTCATAGGCGCGCGTCAACCGGAAGCCTTCGGTCAGCACACTGGCGCTTTGTGCACACCGTACAGCACGCGGCGGTCGAGCATGAAACGCCGCCAGCCAGGCCTTTTCGGTGGGCGTGTCGGAAAACGTCTGCATATAATGCCATTGCCAGAGCCTGGCATTGCCAGTGGTAATAGTGTGCATGCGACGACTGGTGCCAGCTAGTTGCACCAAGGTGCTGGCGTCCAGCTGCGCAGCAATGGCGCTTACTGTTTCGGGCGGTATGGCGTTCATTCGTGTCTGCTGAACGTGCAAGGTAGAAAAGATGAGAAGGCCTGGTGGCTGGTGCAGTCTTGCGCCGATACAAGAGAGAACCACAACAAAGAGCAAAGAACCCCTGACGCCATCGATCACATGTAAACGTCCGGCGGAGAATTATCTGGCCACGCACATGGCCTCGTGGCAGGTAATCATAGCGCGCGCACGTCGCTTTTCGCTGCCATGAAATCAAAGTTGATATATTGACGATGATCAGCAGGCTGGAGGTACGGCGTTTGGTAGAGGTGGCAAACGAACGGCGTCAAACGCTGGTGGTCGGCGATTGACCGGGCACTGGGCGCATCCTTTGCCGAGCGCTGTCTGCATCTCCGGATGACTAGCCGAATAGTCGTTACTCAAAGGCAGGAAGGCCATACTTTACCAGATCAAAGTGCTCCAGCGAGTCGATAATCTCTGTGGGAGCAGGTGTGATATCGCGGTTTGCACGTGGATCTGGAATCCAGATAACCTAGCGAGTGGCAATGTGTAAGTATATACTGTCTGCATATGAGTCACCCAAGCGCTGCTTACCGGCATGCCTGCATTGTGAGCTGCCTGAACGCCGTTGATGGCGTCCTCAAACACCAGGCAGTGTGCTGGATCGGGCGCACCCAGACGCTTGCGCGCCTCTTCAAACAGATCTGGCGCCGGTTTGCCCTGCTTGATTGCAGGATCATCGCTGAGCACCACTACGTCAAACAGCGAAAACAGCGCCTGGTGCCGCTGCGTCTTGAGCTCGTATGCCGCGCGATACGAGCCAGTGGCTACGGCAATCGGCACGCCGCAGCGCTTTAGGTGCTGGATAAGCCGCACTACACCGGGCAGCGGCTCACAGTCGGGGAAGCGATCCAGCTGCATCTGGTTGCGCTCCGTAAGGTAGTCCTCCACGGACAAGGGCACGCCCGTAGTGCTGAGGAGATACTCGGCCGCTGCATGTGCCTTGGCGCCCATCATCGGAGCCTTGAGCTCGTAGGTGAACTCGACGCCATATCGTGCTAGAATGGTGCTGGTAACCTCCGTGTAGACACGCTCCGTATCCAGGAGCAGGCCGTCCATGTCAAAAATGCAGTGCGTTATTTTAGGCGCCATAGTAGTAGAGGATAGCCGTGCCGAAACAGGCCAAACAGACACTTTAGGTGTACAGCTTTGCCAAGCGGCAAATGAGCAAATGCAGGAAAGAGTGGTGCGGAGAAAGAACGCGTGTGGCCTGCGGCGGTGGGGTTTATGCAACCACTGGAAAGCCAGCTGCCGATTCCCATAGCACTCATCGTGACACTGCACAGCATCTTGATCATAACGCAGCCCCGATGCCAGCACTCTGCCGCATTTGTACTGGCAATCAAGCTGCGGCATCGGTATATGGCCCACAAGCGTAGCGATAGAGCGTAGTGCAAAAGTGAAACACAAGCAGCTCCATAACATTGCAAGACACCAGCCGATGTTGTATTAATAACGGTCGCTCAAACTCGATGTTAACCAGCCAAAACCACGTCAGGCTGCTTTGCATCAGAGCAATCAAGTCTAGAAAAGGTACGGCAATGCTGAGGAGACGCTTGCTAGGGTGTGTACCGCAAACAGGCTGGTCTAAAGGTCAAAAGCCGCCGCCGTAGGATTGCACCCGACCCATGCTGTGGACGATTCAAATGCGGAGGGTGCAGTGCGCCACTTCATCTGCATCAAGACCAGGTGGGTGGCCATCATTTTCCAATGTTTGTGGCCACTGGTGTGAAGATGCATGTTGAAACGGACCAAAAAAGGCACGGAGGCTGAACAAGATGGAAAGATGAAACAGCCACACGCGTGCGTGACCCCTAGTGCAAGAACTGATGGCACTATCCGGGTGGCTGCTCGACCGCCGTACACGCAGCTACAGAAGGCGAGGCTGTCTGTATCTGCGCTTTCTCTGCTACAGCTCTATTATGCCTGGTCGTTTGTATGTCTGCGTTGTCTTGCGGCTACGAAGCATGCCGTGTAAAGCTCGCCAAGCTGCAGTGTACCGCCAAAATGCAACGACACGGCTGCTCTAGTGGTCAAAAAGGAAAATACCCAGTGGTTGCTCCGTGCTTCTTATTAGATCTTCGTTTCTCGCCGCACAATGTAACAATGTAT